>CANXYA010968110.1:0-16719 GCA_948193465.1 Acalypha hispida
AACAAAAATTATGTCAAAATAAAAAATTGTGATAATTTTTGATTCGGTAAATATAATTTTATAAATTTTTTTGTGATTTCTTGATGTCTAACATTATAAAATTATTTTATAATAAACAGCATTATAAAATAAATCATATAATAGTATTTGCGTTGACATAAATTATGACGATTTTTAATTTTAACATAATTTTATTAATTTTTAAAATCATAAGCTTCCTTTTGTTTTAATACAAATCACATATCTTTATTGTAATTGGGTGAAACTACATATAACTAAATTGCAGTTACCTATAATTTATATAAATGTATACATATATTACAAATTAATAAAAATATATTAATAAAAAGATAACTACATTTTAGTATTTAATAGTTTTACCAGATTACAAAAAGACACTTTGTGCTTTGTTTTAAAAAAAATATGTAATTTTAAAAATCATACCAATATAAAAAATCGTGTTAATTTATATTTTCGTAAATATGATTTTATGAAATATTTTAATAATTTTATTAATATTTAATATTATAGGACCGATTTAAGATTAAAAAAATTGTAAAAAAGGTCAAATCATTATGTTTTCGTTGACATAAATAAATATATTTTTTTACTTCGGTAATATTTTTTATTTCTAAAAGCACAAGTTTTTTTTTTATTTGAAATTAAAGTACATGCTTTTTCTTTTCAATCTAGAGAAATAAAAGACCTAAAGTGCAGTTACCCTTCCACCCCATCAAGAGGGAATAAAATGTCTTTCGGCTGAAAATTAGTCTGTACAACTGTAAAATGAAGTGCAGGATACTTCATTGGTCTAATACTTATTAAAAAAAGTGCAGTCACTCTTAATAAGATTATATATTTATTAAAAGTTTATTAATTTATTTGGTTTTGATTTTTCAAAATATAATACTAGTAATACTTAGTTTTGGTTATTGAGAAAATTTAGTTTAACCTAAATCAGTCCTGTTCGGGTTCAAAATTTGATTCTGGTCTTCACAACCCGAACTTCTCCAAACAATCGGCATCATAACAATTGTAGGTGGCTATTAATTTTGGTGGTGTTGTGGTTTCGATTTGATGGGAGAAAAAACAATTAAACCTAAATTTTATGAAAAGAAATTTTCTGTTAAGGTTTTCATTTAGAAGATACTAAAATAATACTTATTCCATTAAAAATTATTATAGAATATCAAATGATTAACAGTAATAAGTATTTTTTTTTACTAAAACATCATTATTTTTAATTTTCTAAAGTTTAGTTTTACACATTTAAAATAACAAATTAGAGATAATTCAAATAATTATTCTCTTAACAAGCTCTAATTACTCCAACTAAAAAAATTTTAATTACTCTCTAAAAAATTAAAGTATTAAAGTAGACTTTTAATTTTATAAATATTTTACATTTATATACCATTAATATTTTTAAAAATAATTATTTTTATGTCACATGTGATAATCTTGCACTCGTTATTTTTATTGATAACATATACTTTATTTTTTTCATATTATATTAATTTTAAATTTAAATATTATTAAAATTAAATTTTTTTATAAAATATATTAAATTTTAAATATTAAATTATTTTAAAATATTAATAAATTATAAAGGAAAGAAAATTTAGATTATTGTGGGAGAAAAAAAAAGAGTTTAGAAAAAAGTCTAATTTTATTTAGTAAAAAGTTATAAAAGTATAATTTTATATTTATAAAAAATTATAAATTATAATCCTATTCTATTTAGGAAAAATAAAAATAATTTATAATTAAAGTGGAATACGTAATTTCATTATTGAAATTTATAATTTTAAGTACATAAATAATAGTCCTATTTTATTTAGAAAACTATTAATATAAATTATAATCCTATTCTATTTAGAAAAAATAAAAATAATTTATAACTAAAGTTGAATAGTTAATTTTATTATTAAAATTTATAATTTTAAATATATAAATAATAGTCCTATTTTATTTAGGAAACAATTAATATAATTTATAATTCTATTTTATTTAGGAAAAAAAATTAAATTAATTTATAAATAAGAATCAAATACGTAATTTAATTAAGGATCAAATACGTAATTAGGGGGTGATGGTCCCCTTTCATACTTTTATATTTATTATGGACATGGATATAGATGGATATGGATTATGGATAAAATTTCAAACTATGATTTTGGGATGAACAAAGTAATTTATTTTTTTATATAAATTTTTATTTGTTAGAGAATTAATTAATAAATATTATATTGTTTTTTTAAAATGTAAAGACAAAAAAAATATTTAAACAGGATAGAAATATTTTAGTAAACATGCAAACTAATTAATAATTAATAGTTGTTTTTTTTTAAAAAATTTTTGCTAGTAGTTATTGAAATTGGATTATTATTTTCTTTTATGGATGGAGTAATTAATCGTATAAAAAAAATGTTACTAATTAATTCGAAACATTCATGAGAAGCAAAAAAATTTGCAAGGTAATGTGACCAATTTTTTTAAAATCCAAAAAGTATAGAGAGTTTTAAGTGTCAAAATTAGATTAAATCCTTTAAGTGGTGTGTAATTCAATATTACATGTATAGATTATTCATACATGAATTAGAAGTGGAATATAGAGTAATCTTTGTACACATTAAGTTTTAAATAAAGTTGTGCTTAAAATTTAGTGGTTTGAACTGACCGACTACCCAATTAAATTGAAATAAATAAATAAATAAAAGCCATGGTTCCATTTTTATTGCACTTGCAATCTCATAGCAACTAAATAACTTCTCAATTAGTTAGCTCCCTTGCCTCCTAATATTCACAAGTTTTTTATTTGTGTCAATAATTTATTGGCCTTTATTTTGTGATTTGCGCGTAGATGAGGCAAGTGGGCGGCTTCATGGCTTAAATCATATCTGATGCTAGGTCATACGGCCTAAACTTTTAAAAGGAAAAGAAATAAATTAAGAGTCAAATATCATGAATTTAATTTAGAATTTTAAATAAAAAACAGAAAAAAAAATTTTCAAATAAAATTTCATAATACAACTTAAAAGGAATTTATAATAAAAAAATCAAGTCGATTATGTAAATAATAAACGACCTGAAATAACCAATTGGGTGTTCGTGGAAAAACTATAAGTACTATCGATGCACTCTCACAAGAGATTTAAGATTCGAGTCTCGCCTCAACATGAGAGAGTGGAGTGCATCTCGATCAGAAATTAGTATGAAAAATCTTTAAATTAAGTGTAAAATACTTATTAAAAAATAAAATGATTAAAAAATGAAAGTTAAGAAAAATTCATTTCAGTCCTTAAACTTGCGGTGCAAGCTTAAATAATTTTTTTCTTTGACTAAAAATGATTTTTGCATTAGCTTATATCTGAAGATAATATATCAAAAAGAAACGATAAGCAAACATCACATGTTTCAAAATAAGAAAAAGAACAAACTACGCGAGCAATAATATGAGCAACAATGTTTGCTGACTTCCTAACACAAGAAATTGAAAATGAAACGTCGTCCTGGAAAAGCGTTTTATAATCATGCAAATAAAAATCACCATAAGTAAAGTCTGAGCTTGGCAATTGAATAGTCTTATAGAGAAGCTCACAATCTGTTTCAAAAATGACCTGACGTATTCCATGTGACTTAACCCAACTCAAAGCTTCTCGAAAGCTAAGAATTTCAGCAGTAAAAGGGTCCAAATTCGCACTCAAAACACCTACTTTACATGCTTAAAATTTACTAGAGCTATTACGAAGTATGCAACCAAAAGAAGCAAACCCAGAAGATGGCATTGCAGCATCAAAATTACACTTGACAGACCCTGCACATGGAGCATCCCATCGCCCAGAATTACGTTGTGGTCATCAAGCTTGTTTAGAAAGCATAGCCAAGTTGATATTACTCAGGTGACGAAAACCCAAATCTCCAAATGATTTGTGGTTGCATAATCTTTTATATCGCTGCCATCGAATGTCTATACCACCGGAGCTTGACTTGCCCCACCAAAATGATGTCATAGCTACTTCCAAATCATGAAGGACAGATTGGGAAGATGAAAAACTGCCATTGCGTAAGATGAGATAGCTTGTAGAACAGACTTTAAAAGAACCTCCCGCCCAGTTTGAGATAAATGACGATACTTCCATCCTGCTAGCCGCTTCAAATTCCTATCCTTCAAGAAACCAAAAATATCGCTCTTCTTATGTCCAACTAAAGCAGGAAGGCCCAAATATATGGATGTAGGATCAGTTGAGGAAACCCCTAGCTCCTGCGTGAACACTGCCCCCAATGAAACATCAGTATTACGGCTGAAAGAAATAGAAGATTTCATAGAAATAACTTTTTGATCTGTTGCCACTCATAATCCTCCAATCATTGCTTGACATGAAGGCATTCATTCATAGTAGCTCGGAAGAACAAAAAGCTATCATCTGCGAAAAAAAATGGGTTATTTCTGGAGCTCCGTGAGCTACCTTAATACCATGAAGCAATTTTTGACTCTGCAAGGAAAGAATAGCACTGGACAATCCTTCGGCACATAACAAAAATAAGTAGGGAGAAAGAGGATCGCCCTGACGGAGTCCTCGACTAGGCACAACAGGACCAACCAAATGATTATTAACCAAAAAAGAATAGGAAACATTCTTCACGCACATCAACTTAAGCTGAATCCAACGTCGCTTAAACCCCAAGCATGTCATCATCTCATCAGGAAACCACCGTTCTACTCTATCGTAGGCTTTAGCCATATCCAATTTTAAAGCTACAAAACCCATTTTCCCCTGAGTTTTCTGTTGTAGATAATGAGTAATTTCAAAGGCAATAATAAAATTATCCATAATAAAACGGCCCGGAACAAAAGCACTCTGGCTCTTAGAGATAACAGAAGGAAGAACGACTCTCAACCTATTAGCAAGTGTCTTAGCTATAATTTTATATAAAATATTACACAAAGCTATAGGTCAAAACTCTAAAAGAAACTCCGGACACTTATTCTTAGGAACTAAGACAACAGTAGTACATAAAAGGTCGGGGGGCATGTCACCGAACTCTAAAATGCGTAAACAAAATTAAATTACCTTATCTCTAACAATATCCCAAAAGTGCTGAAAAAAAGTCGGTGAAAAACCATCAGGGCCAGCAGCCTTGTCCTGATGCATTAAAAACACTGCTTCCTTAATTCCCAAAGCTGTAAAAGGTTTTTGCAAAACCAAATTCAACTCAGGGGTAACCTTTGGATGAACATAACAGGTAATCAGATTAGGATTTTAGCCTTGAGAAGTAAAAAGCTTCAAGTAAAAATCTTGAACATGACTCTGTATGTCTAAAAATGAAGTTAACAATGAGCCATCCTCCAGTCGAAGACATTTAATAAGATTAGAACGCCGTCTACTGGTAGCACACCGATTAAAAAATTTTGTGTACGAATCCCCATGACACATCTACAGTTGTTTGGCTCTTTGACGCTAATAAATTTCTTTCCTGTCAAGCAAGCGTAAGTATTCACTATTTACCTCAGCAAAACGCTGAATAGAAGCCAAGTCTCTCTTGCCGCGAAGCTGATTCAACTCCTTCAGACACCTACTTATTTTCTTCCTGAATTTATGAAAAACCGAGTCTCCCCATTAATGCAACCGCATGCTACATTCCTGAAGCTGAGGCATTAACTCCATAAACCTATTAGAACTCCAAAACTGTTCTACCAATGAACGACAATCAGGTTCCTCAATCCAAGTATTCTCAAAAAGAAATCGCCGCCCTCCATTAGTTACTGATATAATAGAAAATTGTAGAAATAAAGCAGAATGATCTGACATAGAGACCCTGATATTTCCCACCACAAGTGAGGAAGCAGAGTCCTCCAATCCTCACTTGCAACCACCCTATCCAGACGCTCCTCCAGCTATTTGGAAGAGCCTCGACTCGTCTCCCATGTAAAAGGGTATCCTTGTATACCCAGATCGTCCAATTTGCAATAAACAAGTGCATCACGAAAACCTTGGATCGAATTCGGAGGATAACGGAGCAACCCTCGTTTCCCAGCTTGCACTAAAATGTCATTAAAATTGCCTATCACACACCATAGTAAGACAAACTTGGCCCTTAAACTCTGTAATAAATCCCATGCCGCACGGCGTCAAACACGTTCAGGATAACCATAAAAACAAGTCAACCTCCAATCTTGTACTCCATTCTGCATAACTACAACATCAATATGGTTGGATGAAAATGAAATCAACCGTGCCATACCCAAAACTCGCCAAAACAACATAATATGACATATTCCAGCCTGAAGGTCAACTACAAAAGAACCATTAAACCCAAGCTTCCTACGCAATTCATCAACCTTTCCCCGTTGTAACTTGACTTCCATCAGAAAAACAAAATCAGACCAATGCATGGATACTAGATCCAGTAACTCCTGAACTGCTCGAGGTTGGCCAAGTCCTCGACAGTTCCAATTTAAAGTACTCATTGGAATTGGCGGGTATGATCTCCAGAACCCACCGAAATTTGTCCCCATCATCTCAACCTCATCATCTGCACTCATGACATCCCTCTCCTCCTCCGACTCACTAATAGTTCCATCCTCCCTAGTCCGTTTCTTCTTCCTAACGACCACGCCACCTTTAAGTTCAATCCTTCCTACTACAACGGAAGGAGAAACATCTAGCTGACCCTTTGAGTGAATAGCCAAACCACCCTTGAACTCTCCATAAGGATTCAAAGTTTCCATTACCACCCAGTTCTAATCTGTTCATCAGTTCTAAGCCATTTGTTACCAAAATCTACATTACTCCTAGCAAAATTTTCTTGCAGCCCATCACCATATAGAAAAGGAATGTCCTTATCAGATAAATGAAATAACTTTATATAAAATTTAGCAGAATGACCAATTATGCCACAATAGTTGCATAACGAAAATTCACCCAAGTTCAGTCCTTCCCCTCCTCTTCAATTCTCCTTCTACGCTTTAGTGGAAGACGAATATCTAATGTGACACGAATCTGCAGGAAACTTCGCCATGCTCCTCCAAAATTGCTCTCAACCGATTTGACAAATTTCCCCAAAAAATTCCCAATATCAACATAAATGAACTCACAACGCAGACCACAAGGAATATTGTGCAATTGTACCCAGAAATCTACATGACATAACTGAACCAAGAGGGGATCTTCATGCTATTCTAGTAGTTTTAAACAGTAACAAATTTTGGTCATAGGATCTAGGACCATCATCAAGCACACGCCCTAAATCTTTAGCGTGAAAAAATTGGAACAGAAACTGATTCCTGTTCAACTCCTTAATGTTCACCCCCATAACTGGTCTCAAGACAAAAGCCATCGTGCTCTAAAAAGCCTTGAGATTGAAAGGCTTTTCCATAAGTAGTAACCTAATAAGCGATAGGGGTGGTGAGGCTACACTTGTAACGACTTTCCTAGTAGACGGCACAATCAATCCGCCCTCATCCTCGCCATCAATTGAAAGATTTTGCAATTGAAGATCCATTGAGCTTAATAGAGAAAAAGAAATATGAGGAATCAAATTTTTGGGAAGAAATGTGACAGAAGAAAACCAGGAATTGGAAAAGAAAAAGAAAAATCCTACGAAGAGGGAGAGCTGCCTTGATTACTAATTTTTTTTCTTATTTTTTCCAAAACCAACAAATTAATCCATCAACTTGACTTTCTTTTTTTTTTTATTGAAACTTGACTTTCAAAATAATTTAACTTCAAATATTTCATTAAGGAAGCGTATATTTAGCACCTACATTATTAAAAAAAAAAACTTAATAATTAGCAACGATCACAACATAAAAATAAAATAAATGAGAGAAACATTTTCAAAAAGGGAAGAAGAAAATCTTATTGAATTGAAAATTATCGAGCTCACCTGCAGGTTTTGTATCGTCAAACTCTAGCTGATCACTATCACTCGTCGAGCGAGAAGTTCAAAATTTTCATATAAAAGAGCTCAACGAAGGTGTTACTGTTATTTAGTAGTTGTATTTTTTGGATCCAAATTAATATCTACCAGAATCCAGAAATGAGATTTCCTTTTCGTGTGTTAAAAATATGATGTGATGAAAATTGTTGGGGTTTTTTTAGTTTAGATTTTATTAAATTGTTCTTGAAAATAGTTTGATTTTTGCTATTAATTTAATATGAAAGCGTTTTAGGTTTTATTAATTTGAATGTTGTTCGCAAACCCTTGAAAGAGATTGTAATTAACTATTACATGTTATTTTACAAAATAGAAGATTAAAAATGAGTCTTAATTGTGAATATTTTGAGTGGATCAATCCACCCTTCTATAACTAAACAACATATATGTCAAATGATCAACCAAGAGAATGAGAAGAACTAAAAGAATAAAAAATCAGTCGTTGAAGATATGTTTCAGAAATCAAAGACTATTAAATGAATATAATGATTCCCAAGTGAATTACATTTTGATAAAGGGGTGGTTGCTGCAAGTGAGAATTCTTAAAAAACAAAGTATAAACTGATATTGCTTATCT
The DNA here is from genome assembly GCA_948193465.1 of Acalypha hispida. Classification (NCBI taxonomy): domain Eukaryota; kingdom Viridiplantae; phylum Streptophyta; class Magnoliopsida; order Malpighiales; family Euphorbiaceae; genus Acalypha; species Acalypha hispida. Next base: position 8,519 of record CANXYA010968110.1, read on the forward strand.
TGTTAGTTACAGTTGTATTGCATTGGGTTTTATACAAAATGATGTAGACAATATCATTTTTAAGAAAGTGTTAGACTCCTAGAATAAATAATATTCCTTAAACAGCAATAAGTACAATACGTTAATTTTGCATTTGTGTAAATGGGGTGGGCCTGGCATGTATATCATGCAAATAACATGAAAGGTCCATTTAAAGTCGTATTAGTGGATCAATATTCAATATTTAAGCCCGAGTTGTGAAGAAGTTCTATGTCAAACAGGAATCCTAATCTTAGTAGGACTCTATCTGACTCCTAATATGTTTGGGTATATGAATCCTAATACGATTCTAATTGTGTGTTGCCTGAAATTACACATCCAGTTAGGGTAAAACAGACATGAGGTACATTATGCAACATGATGATACAAATTATCACATGAGACGCCATCTAATTCTCAATACTCGCCCTCGGAAACCAAACTTTCTTAAAGGTCCTCAATAGCGCCATAAAAAGGATCGACCCCCTTACAGGTTAAGAAGGAAACCTTAAAAGGAGATTACAACTTGAACTACAACCGACTTGATCCCTCATCTAAGGTACATAGGCAGCTTGACAGTCATACCAAGTTTAGTTGCACCTCCAAAACACCGCAAAGGTGTGTTAACCATCTAGTGTGATTCGATTGACTTTGTAGTTGCATGTGTAACCTTGTGACGCGTAATATCCCAAAGGAGAATTTGTAGCTTGGAATCAACATTGGTGCACTCGTTGAGAGAAAATTTTCTCAAAATTCGGTTGAAACTTGCGCGAATTCCCTAAAAAAATCACTATTCTATGAATTACGAATTAATGGAAGAAAATAACTATATAGCACATTTCCATTAAAAGGCGTTCGATGGAGGCGAGGTTATCTACCGTAATGATAAAAAATAATTATGGGCATAACACTTTAAACACCGAAAACGTAAAAACCATTTGTGTTGTTGAAGGAATATGTTAAATAACTCATATTGATCAAAACTAGACACTTACTGATGCATATTAAACCCCATAAGCCACACCACAAACATCTCAAGATCTTATGTGGTACGATTTAAAATCACAAATAATCGTTAAAATGATAGATCACCACCTTTGAAAAATGTTAAAGGAATTTATTGTGGGAAAAAATAACGAATCAGCCCGATAAAAAACCTATAACTATGGCTAGAACTCAAGTAAATCTTAATTAGGGTGTAGTTGATTATAAAGAGGTAACCAAAATCACTGATCGAGTATTCCCGCTTCTTCGAGATCAATCAAAAAGAAAAGACAGATGTAAAGAACCTAAAAACACCTATGGTAATCGACAAAATCTTAAAAAAAGGTGTTCAGGGCCGGAAGGGTAACCTCCAAACTGACCTAGATTAGGTATTCCAAAATTCCAAACTTCTTGATTCCTAAAGGTATTATACCTTGACTCGTTATTATCTTTTTATCCCTATGAATTATATATGACTTCCAACTTGATAAACACAGAAAAGACCATAAAATGTCATCCTACCAAGGGTACATGTCTTTGTAAGGTAGCAGATTCGTTCCCGGGTCTAAGGAACAATATTCCTCATGGATTAGAAAGCTTCAAGTTTCATCTAGACCTATTAAAGGCAATGACGAAGTCAGCTACCTAAGAGGTTAAACATGCCATAGAAAGTATCAAAAAGAAGGAAACCCATATAATTTTAACAACATAGCTAAAGTGTCTCTTTCAACTATATTCTCCTCCAATTGGAAACTTAGGTATTACACCTATGGGTGATTAGAACGAAGTTGATACTCCTGGTCTTGGTGTTGAGAATCTAAAACTCCCTCTAAACATGTCAAAGACCATATAGAAGAGTGCAACCTTTGCAGCCGTAAAAACAGTTGATGAAATATTTGACGAGGCCAATACAGAGACCTCTAAGCGAAGTAGAAACAAGTCAAATGGGCAATCTCGAACTAGAAATTGCTCAGAGGTCCCTCAAGCTTCCAAACAAAGATCAAAATTAATAAGCTCCATCATTGGAACTCCTTTGATGAGTGATCAAGGAGCCAGATCCAAATACCAAAGGTGGTTGGATAAGTGTTAGACTAAGAGTTCATGACAGAACTAGAGGCAATAAAGAAGTATAGGAAACAAGGCAGTAACAATTGGGACAATTAAAGCTCAAATTAAGGAATTATCAAAGACATTCTTAGCAGTTGATTTAACAAAAGGAGTACTAATATGTTCCTCAAGGGAATAATCAGGCTCTTGGTACCTTCCTTCTCCACTGTTTCATGCGAAGCAAAATAAGCCTTGTACCACAGTGTAGCAAGCTTTACACTACTGATTAGGTTGATGTAAGACATGTCATAGTCAGGATAACGCTTCTTAATGTCTTCTTCCACAACAGCTATATGAAGTTTGATAGTCCCATAAACCATCTACTGTTACATCTTCTTATTACTCTACAAAATTTCCTTGTAAGCCTTGATGAACTTCATTCTCCTCTTTGGTTCTAGATACCTTAGAAGAGCAGTTCCTAAACTGCCTTTTCAAGCTGTGAACCTCAGTTTCAAGCTTGGAACTTTCCTTAAAAAATGAGCTATCCGGGTTAGCTTTCTCCCTCTCCAAGCGACCATTAGCACTAATGGCATCAGCTTCGTCGCGTTTAGCATGTTGAAGTGCTAAGGAGTACGATTGGTAAAAGTGGAAAAGCCTTGCAAACTCTGTAGAGAATGCAATAAATATTCAAGGGGGAATAGAGTACAAGAAAAAATTAAAGGAAGTTAAAGGGACTTGGAGAATAAGACCAATGGATCTTCTCCTCATTCCATCAACTTACATCTTCTCCCAAGAATCTACATCTTCTTCAAACATAAGACGATCCTTTAGCACTTCACTAACCCTTTAATTAGTAAAGAAGAAAACTTGGACACAAAATTATTAGTAATTCAAGTCCATCCCTACTACAAGTGCACTTTGCAATAGTAGATGGAGGATTCTTAAGAGCAGGGCACGTAGGCCTCTTTGACATAGTGGCTTTCTTCTCTACTGGAGAAAGAAAGGAAAGGTTAAGGCTTATCGTGTTTGTTTCTTAAGAACTAGTGATGTCCACACTCCTATCCAGCTTAATAGGAGCTTTTTTAGTGGTTCCTTGCTTGATTACCACAACATCAAAATCATCAAAGAAATTTCCCATACATGGATAAGAGAAACCAACAAAGGGTTAAAAAAGGATAGTTACATGCTTAAAATTTCTGAAATCAAGAACTGGAATGAGAGACACACCGTCTAATTTTTCCAATTCAGAAGGAAGGCCAGTGAAATTAGATTCCATAAAAGGAATCATAATACCCCCTAAACCCTTTGGCAAGATACTGTAGACAGCAGAAGAAGGATACCTTTCCCATAAGAGCTCAATGACTGGTTGATTAATGGGTAAGTCCCTTTGTTGATAGTACCTAACTAAAGAGTATCCTATCTAGTCAAGATAATCATCTTTGGGTTTCCTCTCTCAATCTACTATGGCATTAATCAAGTCACGAGGCAAGTTAAGAAAGGCTAGATCATGGGTTATGAAAATGAACTTGCTCTGCCAGTCCTTTATAATGACATGGTTGTCTATCAAAAGTCTTGGATAATGCTTAGTAGCAATTACAAAGTGCCCATCTTTCTTTCTCTTCCACAACATAAAAATAAGACTTAAAATATCTATACTAGCTAGCTGGTTAATTTGAGAACAGATTTGAGAAAACCTTAAAACAAAATGAAGGTTGTTTGGGTAAAGCAGGTGTAGAGGGAGCCTAAAGTCATTCGAAAAACTCAGTAAAGAACTAAGGTAAAACCTAAGGCATGCTACTAAATGCTCTGAGGTTATGATTATCTTATCAATAGGAGGAACATCTGATAACATAACACCACTAAGACATACCTCGAAATCATAACCATGAGGCAAAGCACATAATTTCTTCAGACCACAACTTAAAGATTCAAAAAAGAATCTTGAAATAAGGTTTTAAATTGAACCAAATGCTTAAACGAATCCTTAAGAGGGACCTCACAACTTGAGAGATTCAAGAAAGAATCTTAGAAAGCTATATCCTTAATCAGAGTATCTTTGAAACTTAAATCGTTTATTTTAAAAACCTTAGCCAAATAAAGGATCCATAAATGAAAAATTGGAGAAAACTCTAATGATGAGGAACTTAGCAAGAATGAGATTCGTCTAGTACCTCACATCGTAATGCTGAAGTTCCCTTCGAAGTTTAATATGCCAAAACTACCTAATTTTGACGGTAGTAGAGATCCGAAGGATCATTTATTGAACTTTTGATAATCCATGTTGCTCGGTGGCGTCTTAGACTCCATTTTGTTTTGGGTTTCCCTGTCTACCTTAAGAGAGGGGGCATAAACTTGGTTTCATAGGCTAAAAAAAACTTCATACGCTCGTTTACTGATTTGACCCGTGAGTTTAAGACAAGGTACAAAATGAGCATACACCTTCCTAAACAATCATTGGATCTCATAAGGTGAAAATAGTGTGAGTAGGAGAGTCTGCAAAGATATGTCCATAGGTTTAATAAAGAAGCTATCAAAGTAGATTTCAAAGCACTTCAAGCAGAGACTCAGTAAAAAAGACTATGTAAAAGCTCCTTTCTAAAAAACTTAGAAATTTCATCCAAAACAGCACATAGCCAACAAATGTGCAAAATTGGAAAACAAATTTTGGCAAAAACTTTATTTCAAAACAGATAATGTCCTACTAATTCCTATGAAAAGTATACATGTAGTGTCCACAAGCTAACAAGGTTTACCCAAGCACAATAAGGGTAAATTCAACAACCTAAACTGGCTTGCCAAACTAATTACAAAACTAGAAGCACACAGACTTCTATTTATCAAAAGCAAGCAGATAAAAAGTTCAATTATTCCTAAAAAAGGAATGGAACATGAAAAGCAGTCCACCAAAGGAAGTGTCAGTTTGCTTGTCATTGTCTTCATGAACTCCTTTACAGAGCATGTACCATGGAAAGATATATCCTTCTAAAATAGTATGTTTTTCGGATGCTTGGAAAGATAATCTGAATCTTTGACTTCTAATGGTCAACCCACACTAACAGGCATCATATGTCATATCCCTATTCTTGAAGAATAATTATTATTTTATATTATTTAAAGATTAATTAATAAAAGTTGATTAGGGATTAAGAAAAATTAAGGGTGTAATTGGAATGCAAAGTGAAATTGGGAAGTATTAATAGAAAGGGAAAGTTAAATTGAGACAATTGAGGGATAAGCTTGATTAATGCAAAAGTTATGTGATCTTTTTAAATAAGAGGTAAATGTTGAGGACTAAACTTAGCTAATTTGAAGTTCAAAATAACACCTTTAGCTAATGAAAACAAAATCACTGATTGAATATTTGTTCTTTAAATAATTTCCATTTCATTTCGATAGAAATGAAAAACAAACAAAGAAATAGAGGTTTTAAGCTCTGAACTTCGAATCTTTCAAGTGTTCTTGTATGAATAAAAATTCGCTAACAAAATATCTAATGCTTCGCAACTCTACTCTTTCTTCTTATTGAATTTATGGTTTAGAGCTTTATTCGCGATTAAAGGAGGATTGAAATTGGTCTTTGGAGCTGAATTAAGTGAGTTTAATTAGAGATAAGGTATTATCAATGATTATTAACTTATGGGTATAATTATATAGTGAATATTTGAAGAAATTATGAATCCTCTTTATGCATCTTTGTTAACAAAATAATGGAAATCATTTAATGGAATAATTGGTAACCTTATTTGGTTTCTTGATGGTAATTTTAGATAAGAATAATTTACGTAGATGATTATGATTTTAGTTGGATTATTTGTTGAGAAATTTCTAGTTAATCGATGAATACTACTATTGAAAGTCTTAACGTTGGTTCAACTTTAAAACATGAATTTGGAATCCTGAGTATGATTAATTTGAATGAAATCAATGGTTTAAGAGATGAATTCTATGGTATATAAATTGAAATATAGGCTGATTATTAGTTTGTTTGGTGATATTGTAGTTTGGAATTAAGTTGATGAGACAATTTTATTATGTGAATTTTTAGATGAGAACTTGGTGATATATGGCTACTTCTTTGCTAGAGGTTTTGAGGTTTAAAATTCTATTTTGAGGCTATATTTGTCTGGTTGTTTAGGTATGGATTATGGATCTTTAATTGCTAATAAATGGTTATAAATTTTTAGTGAAGTTAAGAGCTCAATCGTGAATAGGATGTATAGTGGTAATAGTTAGACATGAATTGTTATGAGACTGTAATGTGATTATTGGGGCTGTAATGTGAATTATATTAATGTTTATTGGGCCAGATGTTGCATGGAGGGAGATAGATAAAAGTTCTTATAGCGGGAATGGTACAGCTCACTCTTATAACGAGTTTGGTAAGTCACCACCACCTATTTTACATGCTTTCAAATGGATGTTTTAATATGAAAAGGTTATGAAAATCATTGTATTTAAATGGTTAAATTCGTATTTTACTAAACTTTGCAAAGTGCACAATTTATGTAAAATGGTTTACATTTCAAATGTAATTGTGAAAATGGGTTGGTAATATGTTTTAAAGTGTTTTATATGTGTGTATAAATTGATTTGTTCAGTGTGCCGACACCTAAACTGGCACAAAGATGTCTAAATATTGGCGTGGAGACGCCTAGTCAGTGCACTAGACTTTGGATATAAATAGATAATACGCTTGTAAGGGCTCAAACGTGAACAACTATGTACGATATTATGCGTGTGAAGCTATATTTGTGCATAATGTGAGTTTTAAGGAAACAATATGGTTGCAGTAAATGGATTTATATAAAGGAATAGTATGGTTTTGGTGAATTAAATTTGGATTACAGAATGGTAATATTATGAAATGGGTGTTTAAAAAGGATATATATAGTATGAAATGGTGTCTTTTAATACAATCTATTATTGGTGACTTACTGACATATCCCCGTATCTCACCCTTCTCCCCTCTTTTCAGCTTTGTAGGTGCTCGGTGGAAGGTCGGAGAGGCATGACATCATATAAGAAATTTTGGAGTGCATATTGCTTGTGCTTGCATTTTTATTTATGTACAAATATGAATATATCTGCTTTATTATGAAGTTTTCAGGGTCTTATCGAGCTCCGATTGAGCCAGATTTTTGATTTGTTGTGCCCCTATATATCTTTCATATGTCTATAACTTTTTATATCTTTTTAATAACTGTAGAATTTTTAATGAATTTATTTGTAAAAATAGGTCTGCCATGAATTTTAACAGTTCTGCAGTGTAGAACTTTCCAAAGTGGAATTTTGGTACGGTATTTCAAAAGTTATTCAATTTTTCTCAAATTTCAGTACGTTTTTTATAATAATATTTTAAGGACATTACGTTTTCAGTTTTTAGTTTTAAACTTGTTTATAAGATTTTTTAATGACGGTTTTCTATAAATTACTTTATTACGAGATTTTTGGTTTCAATAACTAACAAACTCCGTTTTACATGAAAATCAGCTGAAATGGCCTTTATTATATGTTTTTATGATCTGCACTTTTTGATTTAGTTTTGAATTTATTTAATATGGTTTTTAGTTAAATATTTATTTCGGAATCCCTAGTGTTTCATCACACCCAAAAACAAACTCACTATCTGCGTAAGAATCAACTCTAGACAGATCCCTAGATTGAAAACAAGTAAGCTGCATCTTACAACGAACATATAAGTCTATCTACGCTCAAGACTTAGGAGCTAAAGTGATGATAAGTAGTATCTAAAGATAGGGTCCTAACATTAGTCAATGATTCCTAAAAGTTGAGTGACAATTAGGGAATAAATTGCAAGCACCAAACATAAATAAATAAAAAAATTTATACTATTTATTATAAAATGGGAGTACCCTAAACTTCATTTTAAGATTCTCTGGACTAATTTTCAGTCCAGAGACTCTATACTTTATTTCAATGGAGGTGTTACACAAACCGAACACTTTTTCTAAGAGTGGATTCTTAGTTATTAGAATTATTGTCCATTAAAAATTAGATTTAGCATACTTTAGTTTAATTTAAAATAAATAAATTAAATGTACCCTTTTTAACTCTTATATTATATTTCAATAACATTTATTAATAAGAACTAAAAAAAAAAAAAAACTCAAAATTTTAAATTATTGCATTAC
>CANXYA010972128.1:0-11146 GCA_948193465.1 Acalypha hispida
TGTGCATTTTCTTGCCTTGAGTACTGCTGCGTATTCGGAATCTAATGCCGGATCTTGATCTCCGACGCCGGTGAAATTGTATAACCGGTTTGAAAATGATGGACAATGTGCTATTCCAATTGTATGTGCTCCTGAAATTTAAATGACAAGAAGTTAATCCAATTTTTATTGTTATTGGAATCGATATATTTATCGATTTTATTGAAATTACAATAATAATTGATTTCATGAGATTATTCTTTTTATTTATCTTATCGTAAAAAAAATTATGTAGAAAACTTCTTGTCATGCAACATCAAAGTTTCCATTAAATTCTATTATTAATTTTAATTTTTAAATTTTGTTAGAGTTAAAATTTTTTTCATTTTTTATTAAATTATAAAAAAATATGTGAAATAGTTTCTGTTAAAAAAAATATGATATTAAATTGTCATGTTAAATTTCATTAAATAAAAATAATGAATAGAAAAGTCAAATTTTAACAATTTCTAAATTAGAGTTTTAATTAATCTGTTTAAAACTATAAAAGTTTGATTTGACATAAATTCCACAAGTCATGATTTTATATTAAGAGCATCCACTCATTTTTTTTAAACGTTAAATTTTAGTACTTTTACGTCGCAAAATTTTACTATTATTTTGGAACAGAGGAAAGAATAATTAGCGATTAAAGCAGATAGTGTCTTAAAGAAGTTACCCAATCAAAATCCAATATCAATCCAGGAGAATAAGATAAATATATGTATGAATACCTGAAAGCAAGACCAGGTCTTTAAGGTCAAGTGAAACATTAGCAAACAACCTTTCAAGAGTAGTAAAATTATTAGTTGGAGCTGGAATATTATTCAAGGCTTCTGAAGCTATTGAAACTGTTCCATCTCTTCTTCCAGTTGGAACTTTCCAGAATGGACCTCCCTGTTAAACACAATCAACCTTCAAAAATATTAAATTCACAATCTAACTTTTTTTTAATAGGAAATTCATAATCTAATTTGGGTAAAAAAAATTAATTCTGCACATACACTACCCAAATTAATAGTTCAGTTTGAAATTTTATAATCCAGTTTATGACATTTTACTCTCCAAACTGAATTATTCTGTCCTAGTTTGAAAGTTAATAGTCCAATTTAGAGTATTGGACTATTGATCCGGTTCGGAATTTAATAGTTCAGTTTGTATTGCTTTAGCCTCCAAACTGAACTATTAATTTGGACGAATATAATATATAAGTAATTTGAGTTAGTGTTGTCATTTATTACAGTTGCTACAATAGAGTCTCTTGCAACTAAAGCAATAATATCAGCACAAGAAACAACTCCAGGGCACTCTGCTTCTAATAAACTTTTCACAGTATCAATAAAACCAAATCCTCTCAGTGTTAAATTTGGTGTTGCTGTTCTTTCTGTTGCATTTCCTGCTGTTGATGTATTCAATAGCACCGATCCATCACATCCCTGAATATCATTAACATAATAAATACGATCAATTGTGAAAACTAAAAAATTATCAGTAACGAATTCAGTTTTTAAATTTTAAAAATCAATATAACTTTGACATTTTATATATTAAAATAATATTAAAAATTCATAATATAATTTGTTTTTTATAGGTATTGTCTCTGGTGGTTTCCCATACCCTATTTAACTATCAGACTAATCTACATTTAATATTTTACCCTTTTTCAACGCTAGAAAAAAATTATTTATAAAATAATTAATACAAATAGTATTTTTTTAAAAAAAAATTCTAAGACTTAAAAACTGGAAAATTATCAGATCTCTCTCTCTTTTTTTTTTCACTCTTTCACTTCAAACAACTAGAAAACAAACCTATAAGAAAAAAAAATCATTTTATAGTAACTAAAACTTTTCAGAAACGTGAAAATGTTAATCATATGAAATTTTCGCGTTAGATATCGAAGATGGAAAAAAAAAACAAATAAGTTATAAAAGAAATGAATGAAAATTACTCTGACAAAACAATCATGGAAATGCATTCTGATGAAGGTGGCAGCAAGAGAAGGAGCATTAGGAATATGTTTATTCACATAATCTTGAACAATTTGCTCAGCTTTTGGACAACTTTTAGAATAAAAACCAATTTGAAGTTGAGCTTCAGATGAACCAATAATTGCTGAAATACTACATAAAAGTAACCCAAAATAACCAAACAAACCCATTCGTTAAAAATTTAAATAAGGAAATTTCTATATATTTTTTTTATTTATGGGATAAATTACAAGGTAAACTACCGTGGGTTTAAATAGTTGTAGCAAAAATAAGCTACAAGGAGATGGAGATTTATAGGCGTTTGATTGAACAAGAAGAAAAATTATTTTTACAAATTTCAACTACCTATCTAACTAACCACACGTGCCAAATAATAACGTATATATCTCCTTATAATATTAAAAAAAAAAGTAAAAAGCAATAAAACATAGTTGGTTAATTAATTCATAAATTTAATTCAAAAAATCAAAAATAGTAGTAGTTAAAATTGTCAAATTCAGTTGGAAAATTGGAGGGAGGGTTATGGAGAAAGAAAAAATATGGATAATTATTCAACTGTGATGTCGTACTGAAATAAGTAGTAATGTTTTCAGGGTAACACGTGTATTTTGAATTCTGTTTATACGGTTATCTAGGTTAATCCGGTCGGAAGTAAGTTGTAACTTTCTACTAATAGGAAGAGATTCGAACTCAAGATCTCTTGTGATAGAAGTTTTTTATGACATGTGATTTTACCATTATATCAATGTCCGGTTAAATTTTTTCTTTCAATTTCGAAAAATTATTTTTACAAATTTCAACTAAATTTTTAGTTGACATAAGCTATTAAAAAAATAATACCACTTCTGTCCCAAATTAATAGTGAATTTTAAGGTGATTTTAAAATAAAAAATATCTTAAATTAAACTATTAACTTGTGAAGAAGGTGTATATATATATTTTTTAAAAAAAAATCTTACTCTAGTTATGCTAACAAATGGTGAAATTTTCAATAAGTACTTTTAAAATGAATTGAACTCCTCATATGCTGTCACAAACATTAACTAGAGTGAAATATTTTTGTTGTTCACGTTAGATACAATCAATATTTACTTATTTAGAATGATTCAAATATAATTGAAAAATGAAAATTTATTGATAAAATAATTAATTTTCTGTATTTCAAAGTTTTAATTTGATCAAATTGAAAAAAAAAAACGCTAGCTAATATAAATGACCAACAATAATTAATAGATAATATATATAGTTTGCCTTTAAAAAGAGGGGAGAGAAAAAATGCCTTGGTACTTTTTTGAAATGAAAAATGGCTTGTACTCATTGGTCTAAGAAAAGTAAAAAAGAAATATAAAATATTAAATAATTTAGTATGATCACGTCTCTCATTGCAAATATTAGCGTAGAGGTTTAGTAACATTTTATTATTGCATACAATTACAAATGATTTTTTATTGGCTTAAAGTTACATCAGAAAACATATGTAATGATTTTGGGCGGATGGCGATATTTAACGAGCAAAATAATTTTTTAATTTTGGAAAAAATATTTAAAGGTATAAATTTATAATATTATTAAATTAAAAGTGAAAGGTATTTTTATCCAATTAAAAATATGTGTTTCGTAGATATTAATTTTTACTCTGTAAATAATGTCATCCTTTTTATATAACAATTTGATGGGTTGATTATTCATTCTCTAATTTTTTTATTTTTAAAACCAAAATCACATATTTTTATCTAATTTAAAACAATGTTTGTATTTCAAATTTGCAAATATTTATTTTATTTACTAATATTAAATAATAATTTACAATTTTTTTCTATGAAAGTTAAATATGTTAATACATTGATAGAAAGAATAAAAAAAAATTGTACTCTCTACCAACTATGTGGAGTATTCTCTCTGATTCGAAAATGTAACGTCCTCCTCGGTTTAGAATTTAATTATATTTTCCAAATAGATAGTTTTATTAACATTTTATTATTTTAAATTAGAATAGTCACTTACATATATAAGTGTTGGATCTATTTAGTAAGAAAAGAATTGTTTGAAGTGAATTGAGAAGTAAATATGAAAATTTGGTATGAATGGGATGCTTTTTAAATGTGTGACCAACTAGAGGTATTAATAAGAAATTAACCACTTAAAGTGGCAAAATTTTAGAAAATTCATATTTCTACCATTACTAGGGGATTTCCAAATTTTTTTAGGTGTCATTTTGTTTAGTTGTTGCTGGCGGCAATGAAAAAGAAAACATAAAGTAAATTTAGATTGAGAGAACGAACGTTGCATGGAATAGATAAATCGGCTATACTTCAAATTAGGGTTAAGTAAATTAATCGTAAAAATGGGTTAACTGAGCGAATCAAACAAATTTAACCAATCGGTTTGGTTACTGATTCTTTCATTAACCGACGACAGGGAATTTTGAATATTTTTGGTTAACTGATCGGTTAATCAAATTAGCCAAAAATATAGTAAATATTGTGATTTTTAATTTTTTTAGTTAGATTTAAAATTAATTTTATTTAATATTTTTTATCGATTTATAATTTAAAATTAAACATATAATAAGTAAATTCAAAGTTTTAGTTTTTAATAAATTTAATTATTAATTATATGGATAATTTTTTAAAATAATCTATATATATTTAATTATTTTGTAAAATATTTTTAAGTTAATTTAACCGACAGTTAACGATTAACCGATAGAAATTAACCACCTAAATTTTGTTTCGGTTCATTAGAATATTTTAGAAAAATTTTACTGAACCGAAATTAATCAAACCGATTGATTTAATCGATACTCACCCTGCTCCAAATTGAAGAATTTGTTGAGCTTGGAAGCATGAGAATTTGGAATAGAGTTGATTGTGTTTGGAGACTCGCTGGCTGGTGTTTTTTAAGTAAACTATTTGCTTATTTTAATTGCATGGTTGATTATATAATGATCAAGTAAAGAAGATAAAAATATTGCATCGAGTATTAGTATGGCATTTCATTATGCTAGATAATTTTTGAAAAATTGTTGAATTGTGATAAGTAAATAATGTGAATGAAATGAATTATGAGAATTGAGAAAGTATATGAAATTTGAAATGAGATTGCATGAGAATAGAAATGAGATAGTAGTTGATTGTATATGATTTCGAGATACTATATACATTGGGACTAGTAATTGTTTGTTGGAGACTTATAATCTATGTGACTAGCTCAGGATTGAGAAGTAAGAGAATACTCCAATTATGTCATGCATAATGAGCTGAGTTAGTGGTTTAGATGCGAGTTTATTCACGTAAAGTATACAGTAGTCTCGGTATGTGAATTGTGAATTGATGTATGTTTATACCATAAATAAAAAACTTTGGTATTGGTAAGTTCCGTTTTATGTGGGTTAAAGTGATTGATTGTCGTATGATTTATGAATGTTATTATAGTGTGTATGTAATTCGCTATTTTAAGTTGGAAGTTTACTCATTTCTACCAATTTTTAAGGAAAAGAAAAAGATAAGGTGGAGTATACGTACATTTAGAAGTTGTGGCCAATGGTAAGACATTTGAAAAGTATTTTAATTGATTTGGTTATGTTTTTTTTGCTGGTGGTTATGTTACGTTGAATGCAACTTGATGTTGATAGTGTTTGTTTGATAATGCTTCGGCTTGTGTGGACAAGTTTAAGGGATATGATAATCGGTTTTCACTACTAAAAAAAAAAGGATTTACCTTCGAGATTAGTATCGACTTGGCGACGCAAACAACAATTTATGTCGACTGTAAATTTCTGGAAGCTAAAATATTGTCGATGCTAATTTTTACCGTCGACATTAATAGTCGAAGCAAATTTCATTTTTTTTAAATAATAATAATAAAATAATAATTTTTATTTATTAATTTTTTTTATAATATTAAATAAACAACTGTTGGCCTAAATGACTTCATACAACTCTTTTGATTTTGATTAAATCAGTATAAGATTGAGTTGATTTGTTTACTAATTCGTTTATATCAAGTTTTGCTGAACAGAGGCAAAACTCACGCGATTTTAGTTAAAGTCGCGCGAGTTTATCTTTCAAACTAGAGCAACTCGATTAGCATAAGTCAAACAGTGAACGCACTGAAACAAGAAGAAAAATCGCGCGAGTTTTAGAGACATGCAGTAAGCCGTTGAAGTCAAAGTCAACAAGATTAGAACAAGCAAAAGTCGTGCGAGTTTTGGGAAACTCACGCGACCTTTCAAGTCTCAAGAAAGTAACCGTCCAAGCAGAAGTTTCTCAAATTTTATTTGAGAAAAAAATCGCGCGAGTTATTTAGAAAAGTCGCGCGAGTTTTCCTTTGACTCGAGACAACGATCATAATTTATGAAAAAGTCGTGCGAGTTTTATTAAAGTCGCGCGAGTTTTTATATCGTTCTGCAGATTTTTAGAGCCGTTGGAAAAAACTGAAATTCTGAGTTTTGAGTCTAAACGGCTAGAATATTGGTTGAGAATATAAAAGGACTTCATAACAGCATTAAAGACAATTAATTACTCTTTCATAAATCCTCAACTAACTCTCTAGCTTATTAATTACTCAAAACTCACATATTTGTATTTTCCTCTTTATTTCTTCTTCTCATTTATTGTGAGTGTAAAATCTTGATTATAAGTGGGTATAATCAAGTGGGTTGTTAGAAAAATATCTCATAGGGGTTGTGAGATAGTTTAGTGAGTGATTGGTTGTTAAAGTGAGCCATTGTAAAACTTCAGATTGTAAGGTTACAAGGTGAGCCCGAAAAACCTTGGTTTGTAATCGAAAAGAGATTAGTGGAACCTTAATCTTGTGGGATTAAGAGAACTGGAGTAGGGCAAGGGGTTTCCGAACCACTATAAATTCCTTGTGTGCAACTTTCTTATTCTTTTATCTTTTAAATTACAAACACTTTCTTCAAACCGAAAAATTAGCCATTATCGAGTATACGATTCAACCCCCCTTCTCGTATACTCACGTATTTCAACAACAAAACAAGAGACTATCTAAATAAAATTGGTAATTAACAAATTAAATATTAATTTTTTATGAATTATTAAATAATTATTATTTATAATGTTAAATAAAAAACAAAAGAAGAGACTATCTAAATCAAATTGGTAATTAAAAAATTAAATATTAATTTTTTTAATTATTAAATAATCAAAAAAAAAAAATAATCAATAATAATTATTTAATAATTCATAATCAATTAATAAATATTACCTTCGTCCATAAAAATAACACTAATAATTAAAACTAATCGTTACTTTTTATATTTACTAATATATCACTATTATTTTTTTAACTGTACACATAAAAGAGGGGTAATTTTGACAATTACTCAATCAACTACCTATAACCACTCCTAACTATTTACTTAAAAAGAAAACTGAACTATTTTTTTGGGACACCAAAAAGGAAATCCAAACTATATTTTTGGCACAGAAGGAGTAATATTATAAATTAATAGGCGATAATGAATAAAATATTGAAAACTAAAAGTACACTAACTAATTAATATAAAAATTTAAACATTGTATTACATAAAGTTTTTAGTTTGTTAATCAAAGTCAAAAGTATCTAAGCCAAAAAAAGTTCGAACTACACAAAAAGTCATCACTGGGAAGGAACATCATCATCAGGAGGCGGTCTTTCCGGAATAACCAAAGGAGATGGGGGAGGAATGGTCTCTCCACCATGCGAGTTGACGACATCAGTCAACCTCACAATCTGAGCGTGGTTGGCCTGAAGAGCTGCAATGAGGGCATCATAGAATCGTCTGTCCCTCTGAATCTGCTCTTGCAACACCATATTTTGCCGACAGAGCTCCAAAATTGTTTTGTTAGCCAACCTATAAGTCGCACTAACAGAATCATCGTAACTATCGTACATGTCCTATCCTTGTGACAGTATAAGGCAAGGACAAATAGAAGGCTCTGAAGAATAATCTGCAATATATTCACTCTCCTTAGACCGTACATACGGTGTTTCCCAATATCGACACCAAAAAATTTGAAATAAAGACATACGTGTATTAAAATAATTTATAACAAAACCATAAATTAATAAATATTACTTAGTAAGCTTTATATTATTACCTCCAGCAGCTTCGACAAATAGAGCATTCTAACCAATGTAACTTTCCACTCGTATATGTTGCGGGAACCGCAAGAATGAGTGGACATCCCGCTTCCCCAGCCCCTTTTCTCCGATCTCCTGTTTGCCAATTTTATTGCTTGCCTCTTCTTGAACTTGTCAGTCTGAAAGAAGTCCCTCTACCATGCATCCTAGTACTTACGAGGCACATGCTCGGGTTTATGTTTACGCCTATTCACATTGTTCAATAGGTCATTGTAGCACTTTTTACAGTAGTGCTCCCAATAAAACCTAACATCTCTCTCTGTGATCTCTCCGTATGCCCAAGTACACTCTTTCTGAAAATAAACATGAATAAACTAATTATACAATGTACATAAAATGAATATTATGATAAGGGGTAGAAATATTACTAGGCACTCCAACCAGTACTGGTCACGATGCTTCTTGGTGAGGAACTCCCAACGAGTGCCTTCCTCAAAAAGCATCCTCCTATATATGGCGCTCATCTTATGGCCAACGTTTTTTCCTAGTGTTTTTTTATCACTGCCAAAATATTAAGGTATGATTTATTAGCATTTATATAATATTTTTAACAATTGGGAGTAAATTAAATAGATTATGGTATATGATTACTTACTCAATGCCAGGAACAACCTGGAAAATATGTCGCGTGCCGAATCCTGGAATGCAAGGGGCACCTGGTAAACGGGACACAAAGGGCCAGCATTCCGGCAGAGGTTGCTCAAGTTGGTCCTTATGATGATAAAAAAGAGGATGGTTGAATGATGAAGGCCCAATAGTAGAAGACAAAATGAGGTTGGGATGCTGAAAGAGTAGAAGTAGAGGAAGGTGCGGAAAAAGTAGAAGTAAATTGGCTCAATGAAGGCATTGAAGCTGTAGAAGTAGAAGTAGGCTAGGATGATAAAGTTGTAGGAGTACGACCTATAGGCAGGGTAGACGCATTGGGCGGAGGCCCTCGACCCCGACGCCAACCCCAACCCCGTGCAGATCTCTTAATTGGAAGAATATTTTTCCAACAAGATATATGCTTAATTACAAAAAAATGTTGAAAATATGGTGAATATTATATATAATTCATGTTCCATCACACATGCGTAAATAAAATAATTTGAACAAAAATATCATAAATAGGCAAAATAAAATACAATGTTCATTAAAGGGTTCTTAAAACAAAATAGACAACAATATTTTAATCATCTTCCTCATCAGAACTTTCATGCTCATAAACAACATCATCATCGAACTCTAAGGGAGGGATTTCCACTAGTTCAACATAAACATCAACCGATTGTGGATCAACATATACATAGTCATCAAATTCATGTTCATGATTAACCTCCATTACTATATTTTCATCTTCTGCAACATCTATGTCCTCTTGTAATGGTGGAGCATTTGATTCCGCAAGAACTCTATCAACAAATTAGAGTTCCCCTCGTGCTTTTATTTTCAAGATTGCCAACCATTCAACTCTTCTTCTTTCTTTTGGGCAAGGGTATGATAGGTAGAAAACTTGTATTGCTTGAATTGCTAGATATAATGGATCAAATTTGTTTAGTTTTATTGTGAATAATTGTTCTGATATTAAGCCTTCGGGTCGAACCACGAGCACTTAAAAATAAAAATTTTATTGAAATGAACGCCAAAGAAATTAAGTTGGATGATTTCATCAAACACTCCGTAACAATCACATGCGTCATCAATAGTATTAGAACCTTTCAAACACACATGCCAATTGTAAATTGATCGAGTTTCACGACAAGCAGAAGTTTGGAATCGAAATCCATTTACAAAATATGTTAGATATGTCCAAACTTCCATCATTGGTCCTTGAGACAAAATAATGATATATGGATCAACAACATTGTTGTTACTATTAAAGATTTGATAAGAAGAAAACAATTATAAAATTATAGTGGAAATTATTATTTTATGTTTAATTGTACAAAATATGAAAGCATCTTAAATAGGCCTCGAACCTTTCTATAAAATGGTAATCAATCTGTGTAGCTAGGTCATTGTCTGTTATTATTGGATCTTCTTCCCACAATTGAGAGGTAAATATCCTATGCAATGTTTTAAATATAACATCAAATAGCTAGTAATGGATACATAATGTGTAAAGGATATAGTTCACAAAACTCACTCCTATAGGCACATATCATTGTGTTACAACATAGTCCTTATGGATTAAATAATTTTTTGTCCTTTTTCCCAAGGCCCGACCAAAATTGTGGAAAACTGCTATTCCATTAGGATCATCGAATACTTCATGTTCTACGTCGTTCCTTTACACTGGTTAAGAGATTATGGCTGACCCTCCTCCAAAATAGTAAGTGGCAAATTTTTTCGCTTCTTGTAACAAGTAGCCTTTGGCAATTGATCCCTCTACACGATACTTCTTAGTCATTTTTTTCTTTAATCTCCGTAGATATCTGAACATAAACATATCTTATTTAAGAGAAGATGATAATTGTAATTGATACGAAACATATTTTATCCATACCTTTCAAATGGGTACATCTAACTATATTGTACTGGCCCACACATTTTTGCCTCATATGCCACGTGTATAGGAAGGTGTTCCATGGATTTAAAGAAACTTGGTGGGAATATATTGTTGGTGATAGTGCCCTAGACCTATTATTTTATGGACATAAGTTGTTAATTTTTGGATTTTTTTATGAAATAATTATTATATTATTTTGCATGTTGAATTGATATAATAATAATATCCATGAATAATGTATATTGATTATTCTAAATATCTATAATCGATTATTATTATGGGAATAATAATGAATTAAGATTAATATGCATTTATATGATATTCATGAGTTCAATATGTGTATGAGATATAAATAAATTTCCTATGTATTTGTTGAGACAAATATTGGATTGACCCATTGTGAGATTACTTCATGGATCATAGTCATAAGTAACATCTCAAAATAGTTATTATATTAAATCCTCTGACCTGAAATTATTATAATTCTCAACATAATAAATAT
>CANXYA010983041.1:0-10801 GCA_948193465.1 Acalypha hispida
TTTTTCAAAATGTAAAAACAATCATGTGAAAGAGTTTTCATGTTATCTAAAATTGAACCAATAAAATCTTGATTTACTAGTAAAACTACTAAAACTATTGATGTACTCTTAAAGGATATTTCGGGTTCTAACATCATCCCAATTGAAAAAGAGCGGAATGACGCTCCACTGAAATTTAGTTTTAAAAACTGTAATACCTATACAAACTAAATAGTGTAAAAAAAAATGTGGAAATTTAATATATTACGATAAAATTGTGAGGATAGTCATCCCAAAATCATATGATATTTTTTGAAAGCAGATTTTAAGAAAATGTTTAAGATTTTGAAAATTAAATCCCAATTTCTTTCCAACTGTAGTCCACACTCCACGGAGGCTATTAGCCACACCAGGTATTAAAACACGCCCGTTACGTTACGTTACGATACGTTCGTATTATAACGGATTTTGAAAAGACCGAAATGATAAACAAGGGAAACGGAACAACTATAATAGATTCTCAAAAAATCGGTGAAATCACTGCTGATATTTATAATCACATCGATATTATTGTTTCATATCTACCGATATTTAAATTGTTTATATTTTTTTCATAAATTTATAATGTTAAATGTGATTTTATGTTGAATTTATTTTATCGCGACTGATACCGATTCGATATCCGAGATTTTATTTTACTAATCAATTTTTTAATTCATGGCAACAGTAAATAATTCATTTCGATATTATTTTTTATAGACGAATTACGATATATCGCTACTGATACCGTAACATTACTCGATTTCGTTATTTATATCCCTAGCCACACAACAAAAATTCACATCTAAAGGAGAGTAGAGTACAACGAGGGATATGAAAGCACAAAAATCGGCACGTAATCTATATAATAATATAAAATCAAATAATATTTAGTTTGTCCCTCTGGCATGAACACGTGGCATTCTAAAATTACAAAAATTCTCTAAAATTTATCCACGTCAAAAAAAAAAAAAATAGCCACGTCCGTTTTTAAAATTATTTCTAATTAAATGTATTTATTACAAACTTTATTAAAAGACCCTATTAAATAAATAAAAGCATTTAAGCTGCAGCCCCTTCCAATTTGCTCTCCCTCCATCTTCAATATCTATTTTCGTCCTTTCCGCTTAACCTTCTATTCATTCCCATTTAAATTTCTGGTTCCTTTTTAATTTCAGATTTCCATTCTTCACCTCTACATTCCCTTTTAAATTTCAAATTATTGGGTTTTTATTGATTATATATTCGGGTTTTTCCAAAGATTATTAATTCTTTATTGGGTTTTCATTAATCGATTTTTACGCCTTTTCCAAGGATTTAATCACTTCGTTTTATTACTTCTTATTTGGCTTGAATTCGACAACACCACCAAGTTAGCTTCTCATGCCATTCTTTGTTTATTCTTTCACTTTTGTTGTTGAAGCAAATTTGTAGGGTCTCTTTTTTAAAAACCATTGTGCATATTAACGATAGTAATTCAATTTTTAGGTTAATTGTGTGTTCCAAATTTTTTTATTAGATTAAAAACTGATTTCGCAGCTAACTTATTGATGCTGTGATATGAAAGTCGACTGTGATATAAGTATGTTGTAACTGTTCCAGCAAATTGAACCTTAAAAGACTAAACTTTAAATCAAAGCCGATAATCACGATGATTCACAGCTCAATGTTTAGGTTGCTAATTTATGCTTTAATTTGAGTTAGTATATTTAAATTGATTTTACAATGGAATATTTGTTTGTATTTGTGCTAAAAATTAATTTTTTAAAACCTATAAAAAAATTATTTTTTTTAAAGCTGTTGGTTTTGAGGTTTTACCGAGTGTTACTGCGGTCATTAATATGCTGATTTATGCCCAAGTTGTCCCAAAACTCTCTTACCAATCAGTTGCAATTATGCTTATTTGGTTCCACGATTCTGGTGGGATTTTTTCCAAGATTATTTTATTACTTTATCTTTTAGTAGTGCAGTCATGGAATTTGTCTTTGATTAGGGATTTCCATTAACATGTTGCTTTGGTTTTAGTCATGGTATTGCTTTATGTATTTCCCCATTTCTCTTATATTCACTTTGCTATTAATTGTAATTAAATGAATTGTAAGTTTTAGTATAATTTTTAAAATAATTTCTTTGGTGCTTGCATACTCTTGAGAATGGGTATAGTAAGTAAAATGAAAAATTTACACCCGAGAAAGTATTCTGGATATTTGTATTTACATCCTTAAGCATGCCAAGTTTTTTTTTTTTTTGAATGGAGCAATGCCAAGTTTATGCTTGTTGTTATGAACTATATTAATGGCTAAAGTGATGATGACAAAGGTATTTTTCGAGTATGTCTTTTTTGGAAGCAAAGTTAGGTGCTAATCCAAACTACATTTGGAGAAGCATTTGCTCTACTTAGGAGCTTATTCGTAAATGATCAAGTATGTATATGGCTGGACCTTTGGTTATCTTATGTAGGAAATAGCTAAGTGGTATGGATGATCCTTCTGTTAATATTTTCTTTATACCAAATGCAAGGAATAAGATGAAGAGGTGGTGCATTAGTTATTTAATATTAGAGATCAGAATTTATTTTCCCGGTTCCTCTTAGTCACAAGTCTTTAGATGATTATCTTATGTGGTGGTGGGATGCCAATGGTTTTTATACAACATAAAGCTCTATTAGAGGCTTTTAGTAGTTCATGTTATTCAAAGTGATTGGAAGTGCATTTGGTCTTGAAATGTTGGATAAAAATCTTGGTGACTCACCCAAACATGCTGAATCTCATTTTGAACATCAACTTTCAATTTGTATCAGAAAAAAGGTACAGAACATCAATTAATTTTATGGGTTTTGTTATTTTGAATTTCATTACATTCATTTAACCTTGAGAGATTTTATGTAATTAATTGATGAATTTCATTACAATTATCAATTATAATGGTCAAAACGACCTCTTTTTCCTGACAATTCGTTAATTTACATTTAATTTTGTTCTTCATATATTAATTTCAGAGTTACAACTATCTACCTCCCATCGACTAGCTCCAGGGTTAAAATATACGCCATTGAAGAAATAAATATTGTAAAAAGTCCATATGCGTCTTCTTAAATTCTCGCTTTATTTTTTTTTTTTACAAATTTCTAATCTTTTTTATACGCCCCTCTAAACCTTTTTCTCTCTGATATTTCTTTTGACAATGAATTTAACACAGTTTGCATTTAAAAATAGGATAAAGCATGAGATGATCAAATGATGAGACTCTCACACCTAAGTTTGTTTAATAGAATACACCTGCTCCTTTTACTCACAGTGATGATCAGTATTGCATGGAATAGAGTTGGATATATCCTATAACATGAAGAAGAAATGGATTTTGAAACAATTTATGAGAACTTTGTTCCACGATTACTCGCAGAAGGAAGTTCAAACATTGGCCTTCAAAAATCATTGAATGGAAAGGCCTCCTGTGTTTCTAATATAAAATTTCCAAATGATAGTGTTTCGGAAAATTCTTCAAAGTTTATAGTATCAACACTTTCTTTGATTTCTTTGATATCGAAAAAGATTGATGATCTTAAAGTTATGGTGAAGCCTGTTTCGAAGCTGAATGCAACATTGGAAGCTAAGGCAAAGCAGGCTTCTATTACATATTGTCACAGTTTGAAAAACTGGATGTCAAGGTATGAAGCGTCATAAAGTGCAAAGAGCCTGTATATAACACCCAATGCAATGCGAAAGAGTCGAGTGGTAGCAAAAACATTATTCTCTAATTCACCTAAAAAGTTGGCCAAAGTCAAGGATTGGTCACAATTTAAACCATCTGTCAAGGTGTTTTCTGGTGTGAAGAAGTTTGAGGTCACGAGTGCAAAGATAGAAAGTGTTGTAATTTAGTCATTAATATGGTAAATTTGTCCTCTGTGGGATCCTTATCTTAGATTTGCATTTCTGTTGGATTTTTCTAGCAAAATGTTCAAGGAAAACATTTATGCATTCATTTAGACAAGGGAAAGAATAGAAAGTTAGCAAAAGCATTTTTCTTTAATTCGCCTGAGAAGTTTGTGAAAGTTTGATGCAATCATTTACATAAAATATATGGAAATGCATCACTTGAATGAGATAAATTTATTTGTCGTGTACGAAATTTGAAACTTGGTGATAGAAGTTTCTTTAAGCTGATCAATTACAGGGTAAATTTAATATTAGTATTGTCCAAAACTCATTACATTTGGATTTATAAAACAGAACTTCGTCTGCTTAAAGTTTATATATGTAAAGAAAGTGAAAGAAACTTGAAAAATTGCCTCGAAAGTAAACTTGGTGTTGGATGGCGGGGGTTGTAACTACACCGGGCATTCCGGTGCGGATGATTAAGTAGAGTTTAGAAACTGTAGTTTTTTACTATGGAATTTTCATTATTTTCGGTACCCTGCACCAGTAAATTTAGCCGAAGATGAACGTGATTTGATACTGCTCCAGTAGATTAAAAAAGGGTAAAACCGTGAAGGTTTAACTCTGTACCAGTAGACAAAAAATCATGGTTCCACCACTGTTGGATGGGACATGCATCTTTTTATAGTTAAAATCATAATAAAGTCTATTATATGTAACATCTCATAAATTTTGAATTTATTAAAATCGGTTTAATTTATTTGTTAATCATTATTATTAAAGAATTTTGGTTATTAATTTAATTTTAAAACTTCTATCAACATTTAGTAAATTATAAAAATGGATGTATTATTAATAAAAACTATATAATTGAGTTCTAAATATTTTACTTATGGTTATGAATAAATTAGTGTGATTCCGAGTGAGTTTTATCGTTAGAAATTGATAATTATTAATTTTTATTCATATTAAATTCAGATTTTTTGATTTTATACAAGTCCAGCCAATTTTGAACCTTTTGCTAAGTGGGAAGACTAGTTTCGGTTTAATTTATTTGTTAATCATTATTATTAAAGAATTTTGGTTATTAATTTAATTTTAAAACTTCTATTAACATTTAGTAAATTATAAAAATGGATGTATTATTAATAAAAACTATATAATTGAGTTCTAAATATTTTACTTATGGTTATGAATAAATTCTTGTGATTCCGAGTGAGTTTTATCTTTAGAAATTGATAATTATTAATTTTTATTCATATTAAATTCGGATTTTTTGATTTTATATAAGTCCAACCAATTTTGAACTTTTTGCTAAGTGGGAGGACTAGTTTGTAATTGTCCAGCTAACCGTAACTATTTATATTTCTCCTAACCGAATTACACCTCAGCCCCTCAATTCTCTCCTCCTCACCACTATTTACCTTCTTCTTCTCCCTAATTTCAGGCGAGATTCCGACCACACCCCAAGGAAGCCGATCATCACCCACAACTCTCCTCTCCCTCCTCATTTATCCTATGTAATTTATCTAGCCAAAGAAAGACTTAGGGTTGGAGTTTTAGCCTCCACAATCGCCGCCCTCTTCTCCTTCAATTTCATGACTCACCGACGATGGTTGTGCCTCACCGCTGCCATCATCATCTTCACGCTGCCAGGAGAAAACTCGGCCGTGTTTGCTCATCGCCGTGAGCCCTGTAGCAGCCCCACTCGCCGGAAATAGAAAGGTAAGCTTCTTTGCATTCTTTGGTAGATGTAGGATGAGGCATAGTTGATACGAGAGAGTGGCAGGTATATTCGAGTTCAGGGCAAGGAGGCGCGACTTCTAGTACCAGCGGTGGTGGCTCATGGCCACTGGTGGTGGAGCCTGTATCCCATGATCCGCCGTAGGCAGTGGTGGGTCCGTATACCTGGTTCGGGACTGATTATATTTTTAATAAATACTAAAAATTATACCGAGTAACTTTCATAAGTGGAGCAATGTGAGATTCTCAATGGATTAACGATAAAAATTATTTTTCGTTTACGTATAAAATGTTAAAACGCGTAAATTCGATTTAAATGAATTAATCGGTTATAGAATGGGTTATTCGGGTTAAAAAAAGAGTTAAAACGAATTAAAATGGACTAATATAAGTTAAGTATGAAAAGTTAGTTAATAACGAGTAATTATATTATATCGAATAATAATAATAATAATAATAATAATAATAATAATAATAATAGTAACTAATGTTAATAATATGGTAAATAATAAATAAAAAGGAGTATTATGATGAAGTAGGATAATAATAATAATAATATCGATAATGGGAACTAATGATGGTAAAAATTGTGGTAGTTAAGAAATATATTAGTAAGCTTTAATAATAGTAATAAATTTTAATAAGAGGATGAATGATAATAAATAAATAATTTGGTACGATGGTAGCGATATGCGTATAAACGATAGGTATAAGATTAATATGTTAAAATGCGATATAATGAGTATAAATCGGTAGTAATGAGTTCATATATATATAAACAATAACATTAATGAAAAATGTTAGAATAAGTATTAAATGAAGGAAAATGATATTAATAGTGTAATATGTAAATAATGTTAGTAAAAATTTAAAAGCTAGTATTAATAATAATAATAATGGAAAGATATAGTGCAACGTTGAATAAAATTTAAAAATGGTAAAGTATGGAATGATGTTATATAAGTTGTAAACGATGATATTATTATGTTAATTGTATGAATTATTATTGAGATGTATAATTATTGTGATTTGGTATTGTTGGTTGGATTGATAAATCCGGGTAATTTGGTAGGCCCGACATGTTGAAATAAATATTAGAAGTGCGTTTTGTGCAGGAATGGCACCCGTTTCGGGTGAGATTTCTCTTGTTTACAGGGGAGACTCTGCCCGATTTTCGTTAGGATTTTTGTAGTACGTGTAAGACGATAAATCGATTAGTTTTCTTATTATAGGAAGTGTTATATTTTAGATGCTTTTAAATTCATATTTAGTTATTATTCTTTCTCACTGTTATAGTCAACTCTAGAGTTACCCCAATAGCTTGGGACAACAGCGGCGTCGAGGATCACATCTGTGTTGTGAGTTAATATTGTAGTTAAATATATGTTTTAATTTCATTCCTTATTCTGTTATCCTTTACTTATCTAACTTCATTTTCATTCTTAATATTAATTCTTTTTAATTCCATTATCATTTTTTCCCTTGATGTTATAATTAATAAAAATTTAAAAGTATTTTATTTAAATGTTTTATGATTATTATCGAAACTGTTTTTGGATTGGAGAATCTCTTAGAATATGTTTCCTAGTAGGCGGCACCAGGACTGAGCGCGCGCCAGTACTGATCTGTGAACGAGTAATGGTAATGACGAAACAGGTTTGTTATGATATTATGATTTATTTATTATGTGACTAGCACCTCGGTGTGGAGCGTTGTGCTCTCGGGGACCAGGTTATGATTATTGTATGTGTTCTAGCACCTCGGTTTGGAGCGTCGTGCTCTCGGGAACCAGTGTAAGAGATTTTGTTTAAGCTAACTGTTGGTACCTCGGTGGGAGCGTTGTGCTCTCGGGGACCACCAGTCCTTGGAGTTAAGGACGATATATTCATTTTGAGGTTAGATGGATTCCAGGCTGACACGATTTATGGTTTAGAGGGAAATTTTGAGGATTAGGGGTTCTCGGTTATTCTCTTGTCCTAAATTTTTATTCAATAAAATTTTATAAAAGGTTTTATATAAAATGTTTTTAACTGTTTTTATGAAATTAAAGTGTATATTTAATTATAATATTAATTCACTCAGTGAGGTCTGATTCCCCATAACTATTTTTTCAGGAAAGGAATCTGACCCTCCCGTTCTTCAGGAGTCAACATCGGGCATCTTCCGCTCCAACTAGATTATATAGGGATTGATTCTGTTGTTCATAGTTGCTGCAGTAGTACTTATATGTTTTTGTATTTCATATGTTTTATGAACTTATGTTTTATTTCTATAACTGAACTTATGGTTGGTTTTTTTATGTTGAAATTATGAATGATTTAATGTGATGGTTTGGGCATATAGATATGCCAATGTTTTATAAATGTTATGCTTTATGAAATCTATTTTTGATAACAGGTTTTCATTGATTGGTCTGAAATATAGAGAAAACTCTATCAAAATTATTTTAAATCTAAGTTTAATTTATTTTCCATTTCATTATATAAATATCAATTTTAAGGCTTGCTACGGGTTCTGGTATCCGTGGTTCCCGTTCCCTAGCGCCAGTCACAATCCGAAAACGGGTCGTGACAAAGTTGGTATCAGAGCTTTGGTTTTAAAAGATTTTCACTGCTTCCGTGTCTTTTTTAACTATTGCAGCAATTAGGGTTCTTCTTGTCATTCCTTATCGTCCTTATTCATTCTCTTCAGAATTCAGTGTGACGATAGAACGTCTTTCCGTCAGATATTTTACGTTGTTTGCATTTAAAGGTAAATCGACTATTATAGATTTTGAATGGGCATCATCGACGAACATATCAAGATATAATTGAGATCATACTGAAGAGTTCGCGTATCGACCCATGTTGAAACTGAATTATCGATAGGTAAAGCAGCGATTACTCAGAAATCATTTCAGTAGCGGACCTTGAGATCTGTGAGGACTTAAGCCTATAAGGTAATATTTTATTAATAAAGTTTTCTAATTTAGTGGCGCCACGAAAGAATTTTCAACTGTAATTTTCATGATATTCGAAATTTATTAAGATTTTAAAATTTTTGATAAATAATTTTGTTAATGATTTTTCTATGACTTGAAGTCTATGCCTAGAGGACTAAGTCGGTTGTATACATGAAGAGTACATCTAGGTAGCATTAGTTCATTTCATAATACGTAGTCTAATGTCGGTCATGCATCATTATTAGGACTAATATTATAGTTGTTCATTAGAGTCGTCCCTAGACCTAGAAAAAATTTGTTTAAGTGATTTTATGAAACAAGGCTCAAAGCCTCAAACTTTTAAAATATATTTTCAAAAACCTGAATAGTGCTAAGTCCTTCAGATGAAAGAGGGACAAACAAGGAAGACTACCCAATTTTATGGAGAGCACATATCGTCAGGATTTTGAAGCATTTTCATATGGTAGAAGTTCAACCCCGAGTATGATCAACCTGATAAGGGATGTATTAAATGGTGGTTGTGAAGAGTAGGAAGTCATACCAAGACAAGAGGAGAGAGTACCGAGACCTGAGAAATATATCTTTGTGTAGTGTCTACGTAGTCGATCAAAGCCTTAACCATGATAATGTTTTCCTTCGTAAGTTTAGTGATTCTTTCAAGTATAGGAAATTAGTAAGATGATTTTGACAAAAATCTAAAATATAAGGTTGGATCGTTATAAGATCACGTAGTGTTAAGACACAAGGACTGTGATGAATTATTAATGTCCATGGAACTTGGAGACTGTAAAATTCTGGTTCAAAGGTGAGAAGTGTTAGAAGTATATCGGAACTCAATAATTGTGTAGTTAAAAAGAGTTAAATTAGTGAGTTGTAAATGCTTACTCACTTCAATAGTATACGTTTATAATACTAGGGGAAATATGTAAGTAAATTGTACTATATCTCTTGAATAAGTGTGTGGCTCAATGGGAGGAATTATATTATACGCTAACTTGTACCGATGGTGTATTAGAGAAAGTAATACAAGGTTAAATGGAGGTATTCACTATAGTTATTAGGTGAGTTTCGCATCTTGAATCTAAGGAGATATAATTGGTAGAAATTAACACGTCGTTTATCAAGGGGTATTGATTGGATTATGAAAATGTACCGTCGTAAAAGATAATAATAACTATATTATCGATGTTAAGACAAAAGTGATCCGGAGTAAATACTGTTTAAACAGGATGTGGAATCGAAAAAATAAGTTAGATGTAAGACGAGTTTAGAGAAAATGTGATTTTAGGAAGGAACATGTTAAGTACCTATACGAGTTGTGGAAGGAGTTATACATGAAGTTTTTGGAGTATAAATTTTGTTGAAAATTTTAGTGTCATATTGAAAGAGTAGCGTGCAAAGATGAGATTTAGATAAATCAAAGAGAAGTTAAAAAAATGGTTAAGAGTTACTGTAGTGATAGACTGATATGAGATTTAAGAAGTTACTGCATGAGGGATTTGCTTAAGATGTCTGTAGTATTGTTGCACTCTGACCAAGTCATTCAGGACGACATTGTATTTGAGTTACCAGATGCTCGTAAGGCAAATTTTCAGCACTTGAAGGATAATTCAACTACTACACCTGTATTGATCTTATCCCCAGGATCTGTAAACTATTATGTTCTTGTGATGCTTTTAGAGTTGACTTGGGTTATTAGTGTGGCATGGTAGGGTAGTAGCTCTACATCAAGGCTTTTTGGGAAATATGAGCAGAACTACTCTACCCAAGATTTGGAAATGGCATGTGTTATGTCGAAAATAAAAAGGATTGTCTTATGGGGGAGTATAAGATATACTCAAATCTCGAAGGTTAGAGTATATTTTCTTCATCGGGAGATTTTTAAATTGAGGCATATATGGTGAATGAAACTTATTAAAGACTAGAATTATGATATAATTTATTATATCAGTGAGACAAATGCAGTTATAAATTCGTTGGATGGAAAATATGGGGGCGCTTTACTCTTATCAGTAAGAAAAGGAAGCAAAAGTTAGAATATATGTGTGGGTTGATAGAAACAAGAATTGATGTGGCAAATTTCAATTGGTAAAGTTAACTTGCTCATTTCACTACTCGTTAGATAATTATTGTTATATATATAGCGTCAAAAAGGAAGGAATTCAAGGATTGTGAGGACTATGAAATTTGTGAAGGGTGAATAGAATGAAGATATTCAGTAGTG
>CANXYA010984662.1:0-13758 GCA_948193465.1 Acalypha hispida
TGATTTCAATAAATATTTATTAATAAGTTCACAATCTTTCATGGATTTATTTATATGGTAATTCTACTGCCTTTTGTAGAAAAGGAAGTTGATTATAAGAATCTGAAGAGAATTTATAATAAATAGTAAGATTGGCTAACATATCTAGTATAGGAGTAGACAATGAGCACCCTTCGTTGAAGTTTTAGTTGTACGAATCACTTATATTTTGGAAATCAATATCAAAAAACAAAAGAACCAACGTCGGGAAACATCCTTGTAATTCATAATTCAACTGAATGAAAACATTTTGTTCAAAAACCAAACCAGATCCAAGTTCCATAGCCAAAAATTGTGTTCATTTCTTTCAAGGTACTCTTTTCACTCTGCAGAAGAGTATTTTCATAATCTCACAAGATGGTAACTAACCAATTGAATTTTCAACAAGTAAAATTTCTTAAAAGATTTTACTTTTAATACGGAATAGTAAAAATATGGAATAGTAAAATTTTGAGCTTTAACCAGTATACCCGTTCTTATATCGAAGGTGAACAAGACAGGAAAATAAATTGAAAGACAATAAATCTAACAGACGTAAGGGACCACAAAAGAATTATTGGTAGAAATACTTTTCTTATTAATTCTTAACAATGACATTACAACGCCCTTTTCTTCTCCTCTTTTACACCGTCTCACGAGGTAAATCGAAAGGTATACAAGGCATGACAATGAAAGACAATAAATTTGACAAGACTTAAGGGGCCACAAAAGGATAAAATTTGTCAAGTAAAAGTTAAGTAGCCATGTGCAACGGTCGTTTAGTTCAGTTCAATAAAAGAACTGCTACTATTTTCTCCATAAAAGAATCTCAGTGCTTCTGAAAATTTGGTGAAGTTTAATCACAAAATTTCATTTATAAGTAAGCCCTAAAGTCTTCAAGGCAATTTCCATCTCAATTATCAGTTCTTTCGTTTTCCTTTATCATAGATTATACTGAAATCTATTATGACCAGATATCAAGAAGTATGATGTGTTCAAGAAAAATTATATTTCATTTTCCTCTCAGAATTCATTTATAACTAAGCCTTAAGTCTATGGTGCAATTTCCATCTCAAGAATCAGCTCTTACGTTTTCCTTTATCTTTCATCTCGCAATTCTCATCATATTGTACTACACACAGGGTCCAATCTGTGTATGATGATTTGTAGCAACATGGCTGGGTCTTCTTCTTCTCCTTCTCAACGTAAGACGTATGATGTGTTCATTAGTTTTAGAGGTGCAGATATCCGCAAAACATTTCTAAGCCATCTCCATAAAGCTTTGATTGGAGATGGAATTGAGGCCTTTGTGGATGAAAATCTTGGAAGAGGAGAAGATATCTTATCTTCACTCTTACAAACAATTGAACAATCGCGACTTGCTTTAGTCATTTTCTCTGAAAAATATGCAACTTCTCCATGGTGTTTAGATGAGCTGATTAAGATAAGTGATTGCATGGAAAAAACGAAACAGATAGTCCTACCAATCTTCTACGGAGTAGATCCAACCCATGTTCAAGATCTGACTGGGAGTTTTGGAGCTGCAATTGACAAGCACGGAGAAGACCCCAAGGTCTCTTCAAGCAAGGTGCATAAATGGTGCCAAGTTTTGAAAAAAATAGCCAAATTGTCAGGGGAGGATTCCCAAAACTCTAAGTAAGTTAACATCTCTATATTATAGTATTATGTTTCATTCTTTCTTCAAAACT
This sequence comes from Acalypha hispida, assembly GCA_948193465.1. Classification (NCBI taxonomy): domain Eukaryota; kingdom Viridiplantae; phylum Streptophyta; class Magnoliopsida; order Malpighiales; family Euphorbiaceae; genus Acalypha; species Acalypha hispida. The sequence continues at coordinate 1,728 of CANXYA010984662.1, forward strand.
TGTTTCATTTTTTTCTCTCAATTAAGTTACCTTTGCATGTCTAATGTTCCTCAAAGCAGTGGCGGAATGAGGATTCTATCAATTAACCGATTTCATTAACGTTTTTTAATATTAAAAAATATAAAAAATAATTTAATTAATTTATAGTGAAATTTTTTTATAGGTCATAGTGAACTTTTATTAAAAGATTTAATTTAAAAATCCTATAAAATTTGATTAAATCATAGTAAATTTTTCAAAAAAATTCATTATATAGATTTTAAAAGTCATAAACAAATATATAGAAATTTAATCACAATTTATAAATTAAAAAATACTAAAATTTAATTGGTTATCATGAGTTGAAATACATAGAAAAAGAGTTGTTATGATTCTTCAACTTACGTAATGGGTAAAAAACATTAGCTTTAAAGTTGTTTTTCAAAGAAATCCAAAATTCTTATGCAGTTATCTAAATTTTGAAATCTTTTAATAATGAAGTTTAAATTTGGCCTATCTAAACTCTACAAAAGAGTTTAAGGTTTAAAGGAGTCCTTTTCTCACCATCTTCATTAACCCTGCAATTCAAAACAGAACACACAGCAAATACAGAGTACACACGAGACCAGTCCTCCTCTTCGGCTCTTTTAGAAGCAAGACAATAATCATCGTCTCTTAACTGGAGCAACAACCAAACACCAATTTTTTTCCTGAAGTATGATCAATAAACTGTAAAAAAATCTCAAAAATTTACACCTGAAAGATTTTTTTTTTTTCGATCTCTACTAGAGAAGCTGCACTACCATGCTCCAGTGTAGTTCTGCCCCTACCTCAAAAAGACTCTTTAGAATCTTAATGACCATTAAAAATTAAAGGACATTTCCGCATTAATAAATGAAAAGGAAAGGACTTTTAGTTTCCATTTTTATATCATTAATAAAACCTTCTAGCCTTATAAACTGAATCTAATTCGACCACAAACACTGTGTAAAAATTTACAATTTCTGATCATAACCAAAATTGTCAACAACAATGCATGACATATTTAATTTTAATAGTAATTTCTTGTTGCTGATAATGTTGTATTTTACACTTTTCTAGGGATGACATTGTTCTTATAGAGAAAATCAAGAAACATATTAAACAAAAATTAGAAGCTGGGCATCCTGTTAATTGTGATTCTTCTAATTGAAATTTAGTTGGAATCGACTCACGAATCAAAAAAGTTGAGTCGATATTATGTCTTGAATCAGAAGATGTGCGAATTATATGAATCTGGGGGAAGGGTAGTATTGGAAAAACCACCATTGCTAGAACAGTGTTTGGCAAAATTCATCTTCAATTTCCAACTCGATGTTTTGCTGAAAGAATTAGGGAGGAAGCAGAAAAGTCCACACCTGATCAATTGCAAAATAAAATTCTTGCTGATGTGTTGGATATTAAATATTCTTCAAAAATAGATGTGCCCATTTTGTCATCAACTATGAATAGTCAAAAGCTCGCAAGAAGCAAAGTTCTCATTGTTCTTCATGATGTGAGTGATTTCGATCAAGTGAAACCTTTAATAAAAAAAGGTATTTATGGTCTAGGGAGTAGAATTATTATGACAAGCAGAGATAAACATGAGTTAGAGAAGGGAAGTGATGAAATCTATGAAGTTCAGGAATTACACGGAAGTGATTCTCTTGAGCTGTTTTGCTTGCATGCCTTAAAGAACTCCTGAAGAAGAATATATAATGCTTTCAGAGAGAGCGGTTAATTATGCTAGAGGCCTTCCTTTAGCTCTCAGAGTTTTGGGTGGCTCTTTATATGGCAAAAGCGCACAAGTTTGGGAAGACAAATTAGAAAAACTGAAAGATACTTCGGATGGTAGAATTGCAAAAGTACTGAAAATAAGTTTTGATGGACTAGATGATATGGATAATAAAGAATTATTTCTAGACATCGCATGTTTCTTCAAAGGGGAACAAAGAGTTAATGTTGAATGGATATTTGGTACTGGTTCTCGCAGTGGAATAGACCATCTTGCTGATAAGTCTCTCATATCTATAACAGCTGATAACACATTAGAAATGCATGACTTAATACAAAAAATGGGGATGGATATTGTTTGTGAAGAACAGACACTCGGTAAGCGTAGCAGGCTGTGGCGCCATGAAGATATATGTCAAGTGTTGAAAAACAATAACGTAATTGATAAGAACTCAATTATATATTAGGCATTTTTGTCAAATAAACTTTAATTCCTATATATCCTCTGAGCTTGAAATGAATATTTGCTTTTGAGAGATGTAAATATTCAGTTAGTAGTTTTCTAAAATATTATACATTATTTTGATGCTATAAATTACAATTGGATTTTTTGGTTATAGGGTACGGATTAAATTAAAGGCATATCACTGAACTTGTCTAAAATTGAAGATATGGAACTAAGTCCTAACGTATTCAAGGAAATGGAAAATCTTCGATTTCTTCAATTCTATGGCATCCCCTGGTACAAAATCACAATACACGTACCTGGAGGCCGCCTCAATGTTCTACCTGATAAGTTAAGGTTTCTCCGATGGGACGGATGCCCTTTGAGATATTTTCCAGATAGTTATTGTGCGCAGAGTTTTGTCGAACTTCACATATCTAATAGCAAACTTGAAAGACTTTGGAATGGAGTTCAGGTATCTCCTGTAAAATATTGGTAGAAAATATTTGTGAAAGGTAAAACTTTTGCTTAGTTGAATTCTATGTGAAAATAAAATTCATTTGCAAATCAATTGCATATAGAATTCATTTTCGCATGTTAGACATGATAAAGAAAAAAAAAATGGAATTCAATGATATTTTTCTCATAATAACACAATCTATTGCTTTTTATTTTATTATGTGAATTGAACCAAGCAGAACCTTAAAACAAACACAAAAAGATAAGAATTGAAAATGAATTTCATAAATTTTACGGAATTCATTTATACCAAAAACACGGTATTAAATTTCTCTTTCTTGTAGGATCTTAAAAATTTAAAAATCATTGATCTTAGGGGTCAAGGAACCTAGTCAGAATTCCAGACCTGTCTAGAGCCTTAAATCTTGAGGTCTTAAAGTTGTCCGACTCTTCTAGTTTGGGGGAGATTCCCTCATCTTTTGAACGTTTGAGCAAGCTTAATTACTACACTAAGTGTATTTAGTTGTTCCGGTCTTCACAGCTTAACAAGCCGCATTAATGTGGAAAGTCTTAGAAATACTTGATCTTAGGAATAATCAAAAAATCAAGGTCTTACCTGATTTCGTTTGTAATGAAGGGCATGCTCGACTAGTTAGTTTGGATTTGGCAGGGTGTGCATTGCTACAGAGTCTTCCAAATAGCCTTTGTGATCTAAAATATCTTGAAAATTTGGATATCAATGGATGCTCATATCTAAATAGACTTCCAGGGAACTTGGGGAAGTTAAAATCTCTAGAGACCCTTGATGCCGGTGGAAGTGGTATAAAAAAAACTGTTAGACAGTATTTGTAATCTAAAATGCCTTAAAATTTTAAATATCAGTGGATGCTTATATCTAAATGGAGTTCCAGGAAACTTGGGGAAGTTAGAATCTGTGGAGAGCTTTGTTGCAAGTGGAAGTGGTATAAAGGAATTTTCATGCAGTAATTGCAATTTAAAATGTCTTAAAATTTTAAATATCAGTGAATGCTCATATCTACATGTACTATGCTCATATCTAAATGTACTGCCAGGGAACCTAGGGAAGTTAGAATCTCTTGAGAGCCTTGATACAAGTGGAAGTGGTATAATGGAATTTCCAGGAAGTATTTGCGATCTTAAATGTCTTAAAATTTTAAATATCAGTAGATGCTCATATCTAAATGAACTTCCAGGGAACTTGGAGAAGTTAGAATCTCTTGAGATCCTTGATGCAAGTGGAAGTGGTATAAAAGAATTTCCAGGCAGTATTTGCGATCTAAAATGTTTTAAAATTTTGAAAATCAGTGGATGCTCATATGTAAATGGACTGCGAGGGAACTTGGGGAAGTTAGAATCTCTTGAGAGCCTTGATGCAAGTGGAAGTTGTATAAAAGAATTTTCAGGCAGTATTTGCGATCTAAAATATCTTAAAATTTTAAAAATCAGTGGATGCTCATATCTAAATGGACTGCGAGGGAACTTGGGGAAGTTAGAATCTCTTGAGAGCCTTGATGCAATTGGAAGTTGTATAAAAGAATTTCAAGGCAGTATCTGTGATCTAAAATCTCTTAAAATTTTAAATATCAGTGGATGCTCATATCTAAATGGACTGCCAGGGAACTTGGGAAAGTTGGAATCTCTTGAGTGCCTTAATGCAAGTAAGTGGTATAAAAGAATTGCCAGGCAATATTTGCGATCTAAAATGTCTTAAAATTTTAAATATCAGTGGATGCTCTAATCTAAATGGATTGCTAGGGAACTTGGGGAAGCTAGAATCTCTTGAGAGCAGTGATGCAAGTGGAAGTGGTATAAAAGAATTTCCAGGCAGCATTTGCGATCTAAAATATCTTAAAATTTTAAATATCAGTGGATGCATATCTCTTTGGACTTCCAGAGAATTTGGGGAAGCTAGAATCTCTTGGGAACCTTAATGCAAGTGGGAGTGGTATAAAAGAACTGCCAGACAATTTGTGAACTAAAATGTCTTAAAATTTTAAATATCAGTGGATGGACGGATCTAAATGGAATGCCAGGGAACTTGGGAATGTTAGAATCTCTTAAGAGCCTTGATGCAAATGGAAGTGGCATAAAAGAATTTCACGCGGTATTTAGAATCTAAAATGTCTTAAAATCTTAAATATCAGTGATGCTCATATATAAATGAACTGCCAGGGAACGTTGGGGAAGTTTAAATCTCTTGAATGCCTTAATACAAGAGGAAGTTGTATAAAAGAACTGTCAGGCAATATTTGCAATCAAATGTCTTAATCTAAATAAATTGGACGCTTCAATCTAAATGGGCTGCCAGAAAGATTGTGGAACTTGAATTCTCTATCTATTAGAGCGGTATAGGATACTAGGGGAATCAATCTCATCTTGATTCAATTAAAAAAATTCGTACTTTTAACATTGTAATATATTAATTTTAATATTTTTAGTATCTATCTACAAAGTATAACAATTTTATTGAGAAGATATAATATATATGGTAGGTTAAATTGTTAGAAAATAAATTAAAACTGAATGAACTAAAATTGATGAATTAGAGAGAGAATTCCGTTGTATTTTAAAAACTAATTTTATATTAAAAAAATAAAATGATATTAAACACTATATTTTTTTCATAATTTAAAATAAAAAGTAGATCTTAAATATTATATCACTATTTTAAAGTTTTTTTTGAAAGGTAAAAGTATATTATATAAATAAAAGAAGACTTATAAGTCAAGAACTTTCGCCGTACTAGAGGCTACGATTCCCAACAAATTAAGCCAAGATGAAACAGAATGTCCAAAATACAAGCAAGCTATAGTAGTGAGTCTAGGTGCCTATATACAAACATATTATCGAAAGAAAAACAATGTGAACTAATTTTGGCAATTGAAGCCGAGTCAAGTACTATTTTAAAGTTAAATAATATATATGAATAAAATTATTATAAATTTTGAAGTTTGATATTTTATTAAAAAAAATAATTGGATAAATCAATATATTTGTATAAAAGAGGTCATGGCTAAAAGAGTGCATATATGAGTTTGACATGTGGTGCTCCAGATGATTTTCTTTTATTCTACAAAAATAATAAATACCAGTATCGGCTTTCAGCAATACATGAAAAGATTCATTGATACCTAAGTACTTTTTCCGCGGTAGCACATTGGCTAATGTCTCTGATAATTCTTATTAAAGATTATTTTTCATTAAGCCGTAATATGAATTATCAATAAAAAAAATGTTGATTTTCTTTTGTGTTTGAACTTTCAGCTAGGAGTTATGGATTGAAATTAAATTTTTTCTTTGAGTTGATGTTTGAAGATTTAAATTTAATTTATTATTTTTTATGTTTAGGACTATCAAAAAAGTATGATTTACATATTTTGCAAGATACATTATTCCTTTATTATTATTATTATTATTATTATTATTATTATTATTATCCAGATACATAATTCCTACATTTTCTATTTCATAGGGCATAATAGAAATTGTGAGTTGAAAAGAAAAATAGTTAGGTTATGTTGAGATGACTATGATTACGTAGGAGAGAATCCAAAAAGTTTGATGTTAAATAAAAAGAATAAATACAATTTATGATTATCTATATATAGTCAAATTGATATCAATAATTTATTTATTTATATTATTGGTTTGATCTGCGTTAAATAAAATTACCAATAGGTATTAATCTGATGGCGCCAAAATTACTAGGAATATTGATGTGCTTTCAAACATCGAAAAAGAGTTCAAGTTTCACCCATCTAAAAAGAGTCACTACAAGAAATTTGTCAAATGACCATATAGAAAATAGGAAAGTGTGGGTAAAATTGACCCAGCACTTTCAAAAGTGTGGTCTCAAGGGTGGTTATATTTTTGGTGGGCAATAATTTCTCCACACTTTTACCAAGTGTTGGGAGACATTTTGTATCACTTGTGTATAACTCTTTTTAGTGTAGTCATTTCTTATTTTGTAGAGGGGTGTCTTTCGACTATAAATTAGTCTCAATTAGCATAAAAAGGAGTTAAGAATACTCAAGTTAATTATACTAATAAATAAATAAATATGAACATAATTAATATAAATAGTAAGATTGAATAACATATTTATCATGTTTCAAGTTTTATTATCGGTGGACACTTTGAAGTTTTAAGAGTTAAAGTAAAAGAGAGAAATTGATTGAGTACATATTTGAAATCTAAAGAAACTATAACTTTAATCGATCAAACTAATATATTTTAATTGATTTAGTTTCATTCATTAAGTTCAAATTATCATTTATGAAAAAATTGGTTTTTGACTTGGTTATTAAATAAATTAACCAAGATAATTTACAAAAGTTTTTCTGATTTTATTGTAATTGTATAAAAAAATATGTAAAAATAATTGATTAACCAAATAGTAATTTGGTTTAGTTCAGTTTTTGTTAACTTCAACTGATTCTTCTCCTTATGATAAGCCTGATCAATATAGGAGCTTGATTGGAAGACAATTATATCTGAACAAGACTAGACCTGATCTAAGTGATAGTGTACAACAGCTGAGTCAATTCATGAATACACCAGCCAATTCTCACTAGAATGAAGTAGTTTGCTTAGTGAAATATCTTAAAGGATGTACTCATAAAGGCCTTTTCTATTCCTCTCAACCAGTTTCTACCATCACATCCTATTTTGATGAAGATTGGGCATTCTGCCTAGACACTAGAAGATCCCACACAGGTCATTGTGTTTTTCTAGGACAATCAATGGTTTCATGGAAAACAAAAAAGCAAATAACAGTCTCAAGATATTCTGCTAAGACTGAATACAAAAGTAAGGGAGCCACAGTCAGGGAATTCCAATGGATGGTTAACATTCTTAAGGATCTTCAGGTTCAAATCTCTATTCATGTCTCATTACATTGTGATAATCAAGCAGCAATCCACATTGCTTCGAGCCCCGTTTTCCATGAAAGGACTAAGCATTTAGACATTGACTGTCATGTGGTTTGAGACGAGTTAAAAGAAGGCTTTATCAAAACCATTTACACACCATCTGATGCCCAGCTTGCAGACGTGCTCACAAAACAACTATATCCTGTCAAATACAATAAAATGGCAGACAAGCTTGGACTTGTGACTCTTCCTAGCACATGTCCAGCTTTAGGGGGGAGTATTGAGAATAGTCACTCTTACTCGAAGCATCCTACATTCTCAAAATTTCCTTCGTTGCCTTGCCTTGTTGATCAAGCATTCGCTATTGCGAGGAAGCCTCGTTTGCCAGATGCATCCTCTTTTACCCTTTATTCATTTCGGTTGAAATATTTTATGATTTGTTTCCTTTCATAGTTTTATAGCCGTTGGACTCCTCATTGTAAATTAGGGTTCTTTTAGACCTATCTACCTCTCTTTTGATGTCCTCAAAAGCTCTTAAACAAACTTCATCAGAGATCTTTTTGATTCCACCCAGAATTAGAATTCTATTTTCCTGGATTTGACAGAGAGAAAAGTAACGGGTGACAGTAAAGCTGTGAGTTAATGGAATAAGGTCTGCGCCAGAAGAAATAATTTGCGAGAAAAACATAGGTCTATGAAGGCAAGTCAAGAGAGTGACAGCCTCATCAGCCATGCTTCAATTCTAACGAAATTGTCAGGCTGGGTTAATAATATTTTAACCAAATTTTTAACTATGCTCGACCTTTTAAGCCATAGCCAAAAGGCCATCACTTGAACGGATTGTGCTGGATCGAGATGAAGATGATAAACCAAGAACGAGTAGAGAATACGATCAATTTTATGAAAAGCACTAAATTCCTCTTAACTTTTGAAGAGAATCTGAAGGATCTGAAGAAAAGAAAGCAAAAGAAGAGAACCCAGATGATGCCATGAAAGTTGATTCAGATTTCCGGAAAATTAGAAAAAATGGAGAGTCTCTGTTAAAGGAGAAAAAAGATGTATATTTACAGTGGACTTTCTAAGAATTTTGGAACTAAAAATGAGTTGACCATTTTTGGTTGCCTAATATAAGGTGTGCATATATGAAAAGGATTTTGAGGATGTGTTGGCTTGTGGTGTGTTATGAATATGATTCCAAGAATACAAATACCAGCTTGTCTTTTTCTTTCAAATAGACTCTTCATGCCATAAAATAAAAAATAAAATATGTAGATAAACACAACAAAATTGTTCAATTAAATCCTGGAACATAACCGTAAGGTGTAAATATACTAATATCCAACATTTGGGTTCATTATACATAAGCCTAAAATAATTTTTTTAACTTCAATTATATATACATGATTAAAAAATTGATTAGGATTTTATTTTCAAACATTGCTTGAAATACCAAAAGTTGCGATGAAAAATAGTTCGAAGGATTCGCTACAAAATCTGTCACAAAATGTCAAATAAAGAAAAGAATATTCATTACTTGCGATCAATGACATTGCGAAATTTAGAGGGGAAAAACCCAAAAAAAACTATCAATTTTTGCAATGGAAGTCTACGTGAATCTGTCTCAAGATTTAGAAGGAAAAATCCTAGAAATCACTAGAAAACAAAATTCTAAAATACCAATTTTTTAAGAATATATAGTAGAAATGTAATAATTTTTTGACAAAATTCACTCGAACTTATTTAATGTAAAATCGAGAAAGAGTTTTCCGTCCAATATCAGTCACAAATTCTGTGGTTAAAATTCCTACAATTTTTCGACAAAACATTGGCAACGTTTTTCATCGTGATTTGTTACAAAATTTTAAAATTTCCATCTTATGAAAAAAGTACTCTCTATAAAATCTCACAATTTCTTTACTAGCTCACCCATAATTTATTAATTAACATAACATTCTTATAATTTATTTTTTTTTGCAAATATATTATTAATTTGGTGAGGTTTTATTTATTGGTATTGTTTCTTCCGATTCTTGATGTTAATGCGAATTAATTTTATGTTATTTATTTATATTCTAGTGATAAAGCACGCCGTCAAGGTTTTAAGAACCCAACAATTCACAATCAAACACTTAATCTTTAATAATTTATTTAGTTTTTTATTTTTCTTGTAATTTTGTTATTAATTTGGGTGAATTTATTTGTTACAATGCTAATTAGTAATTTAATTGTTCATATACTCAGTTTTATTTAAATTTAATTTTATTAATTTTGCAATAAATTTTCGTAATTTAGAATTTAATAAAAAAATTTTAAATTTCTAAAAATTTCTGTGAATTCGAGAAAGAATTTTGTAGGAATTCTGTCGCAAATATGTGCCCAATTTCGTAATGAATTTGCATAATTTTTTTTAATTTTGCAACCAAAGTTCCGTCCGATGCAATTCCATTGCAAAAATTCACGAGCAACAATTATACGACCACTTTTTTTTGTTGCAAATTTCATTTTGACTTTAGGTCTACGTCCCGAATTCCCCTTCTTCGCCTAGTGTAATCTGATATAATGATTTTAATTTCGTTTTGTAAGCACCTAAATATTTGTTGGTTGATGGCTCAATCTATATCTTCATTTGTTTTTTCATGGTTCGACTTGTTCCTCTACCATAGATTCTCCTCTTTTTGGCAAGTGCAATATTTTAAAGAATCAGAATCGTCTAGTTTTTCCGGACTGTATTATTCAAGGAGAGAGGTTGATCTTTCATTCTATAGCAGAAGCGGAGTGTTTAGTTAGAATTGATTGTCCTATGTTTACAAAACGACTATTGTTGTTTTTAGAGATTTTGTAAGTCGTGTTTCGTGCTATGCGGTAGTGCTTTTTATTTGTATTAGCTCCATGTCTTTTTAAAAACTTTGTGTTCGGTTCAACCTCCTTATGAGTAGCCTTTGGTGGCCAAGCCACTAAGAGTTTAGGAGCTTTTTGCCTCTTCTTGTGGCTTTTTATATAATTTATTTATTTATTAGAAATTTTTATTTTACGATAGTGAATAGAAGTATTTTAATTATTCCTTCAAATCCATAATGTTGTATTAGATTACAAAATAAACATAACTTGGATTATAACAACCCTTTTTCAATTTTTTCTATTTTAATTCACACATAAATGTTTCACCACTATTCATGTTTCACTAGATTTGCAAGTATTTTTCAATTGAGTTGATATTTTTTATTCCAAAATAAAAATTTTCTACATTGATGTAAATAAAAAAAAAATTCTACAGTAATTGTGAATTGTTGTTTGAAGTCGTTATAATTATTTAACTTTTTTTCTTGACAAATAATTGTACCTTTTTAATCATAAGTAATTGTAATTTTTACTCTATTCTATAGGTGTCAATAATAAAAAAGGATTGGAAGAAAATATTATTTCATTCTAATGATTTGATTACAAAGAATGGCTCTATATATATTGAGGCTTAGCTTACAAGAGATGCTTAGGGCTAACACAAAATAAGGGAAAGAAAACTAATAAGGAAAGGAAATAAAGGAGAGCACATGGGAGTGAGTTGGTAGGAAGCGTGCAATGCGGTATGCCAGGAAGGATGGAGAGCTTTGCGGGAGGGATGGAATGCTTAGCTGGTATGTTACAATACTATTCTAGAAATAGGCTGGAAGTTGAATGTAAATGGCTGGAACCTCTTCCAGAAGGCTGGATGTCTAGAAGTAGAAGGCTGGATGTCCAAGTAGAAGGTTGGATGTATATATATACCAATACAGACATAATCCAATATCCCCCACTCAAGCTGGAGGCAGTGAAGATAATGAACTGAATCCAAGCTTGAATAACATGTCTTGGAGTTTTGGAGCAGTGAGTTGTTTAGTGCAGAGATCAGCAAGCTGATTATGAGTGCTGACATGTGAAATACGAATGAAGCTTTCTTTTAATTTGTTGCGTATAACATGGCAATCAACTTCTATGTGCTTTGTGTGTTCATAGAACACTGGATTAGAAGCAATGTATAGAGTAGCTTTGTTGTCACAAAACATTTGAGTAGGAAGAGGTACTGATATCCCCATGTCAAGCAGAACAGAAGCAATCCATTGAACTTCTCCTAGGGTACTAGACATGCTTCGATATGCTGCTTCTGCTGAAGATTTGGAAACAATGTCTTGTTTCTTTGTTTTCCAAGAAATAAGAGATATTCCTAGAAGAATGCAGTATATTGTCAGTGATTCCTTGAATCAACAAAAGATGCCCAGTCTGAGTCACAATAGGCTTCAATGTTGAAGTCTGAGTTGATAGGATAGAATAGACCCTTATCATTATGATCTTTCAAGTATCGAACTAGATGAATGGCTGCATTCCAGTGAGTGGTGCTTGGAGTGTCCATAAATTGACTTAGCTGCTGCACACTATAGCTAATATCCGGTCTTGTCATGTTAAGGTATAACAATCGCCCTACAAGTCTTCTGTAGAGATGTGGTTGATCAAGGGGTGTTTGCTGGTAGGT
>CANXYA010988948.1:0-12469 GCA_948193465.1 Acalypha hispida
AGGAAATACTCACAGTGCCAATTCGTAATATAGATCCGAAGAAATAATAAAATAGTAAAAATTCATTAGTAGCGATTCTTGATAGAGCGAATTCATATTGATCGATCAAATAAAAAAAGTATATACTCATATGGTAGAGACTAGAGTCTCGTACTGATGCTTTGTTAAATAATAAAAAAAATACGAAACACAAATATAAGAGAAGAGAGGGATATTATTAATAGAGTAATATTTCAGAGTACAATATATATTAAGATAGGTCTTCTATTTATAGGATAAAAAATCTAACCGTTTAATTACATCATTACTCAAATATTAATTAAAATATTATTTAAAAATTTTTAAATGCTTTTAAAATAGACATTCACTAATACAATTTATTATGCACTATACAATGTTATATGTTATTTTGTAGCTGGAATAAAGTAGAAAGAAAAATGGAAAGACATTAAATTTTTTTTAAAACAAAATAGACATTTTTGAAATTAATTTTAGTAGTATGCAGTTTTACAAATAGTTTTAATTTTGTCGGCCCACCTAGCATTTAAGGCCATAAAGTTAAGCCACATTGCCCTACTGTGTAACATATATATCTCCTCGTTCACTGATTCATACAACCATCAAAGTATAATTTAAAAATCATCCTTAGCCTCAATGTTCAGTATTAATATCTAACTCAAAGATAGAAAAATTCATATTTTTATGGATGAAAATGACGGACATAGAGTTGACACATAGGCTTTGTCGTATAGTGAATATAGTGTATTTAAGAACACGCAAAAAGTTTGCAAAAAAAAAAAAATATTGTGAATAAATTTTTCGATGAATTTTAGGCAAGAGCTTGTTCACGTAGATATACATGTCAGTCAAGTAGAAAATTTTAAATTAATTTATTAGCTTTCCAATTTGATTTACTAAGGTTTCCACCATTATATATATATTTTAAAATTTCAATCAAATAATTCTATTATAAATATATATCAGTCTCTTTCTCGGATCAAGCCTATTATTTTTAATATTGTGTTGGATTATGTGTTTCGGTATAGATTTGTTTGTAATAATTTTCATAGAGTTAAAGCTCATAAGAGTTGAGGTATCATTTTTGATGTTCATTAGAATGTAATATTCGTACTCTTGTATTTATTCTTGATAGTCATTTTAGTGTCGTAGTCCTAAATGTGCGAAAGCACTTTGATGATCCAATCGTTTGTCACATTGCGTGGCCTTTTAGTAATATATAATACCTTTCAAAAAAATAAAAATAAAAGGAACATAATCAATCTCTACGTGGATTTCATGAGCTTAATTTATATATGCCACGTTGGATGGTTTTGACATTTTATTTGCCTTTGATTAAAGAGCAGATATATTGCATTTTGGTACGAAAAAATAAATTTATTTTGAAAAATAAGAAAATTTTTATTTCAACCATGATAATTTTCCAAAAAGAAATTTATTTCTTAAAATTTTATATGTCAATGAATAAAATTTTTAATTTTAAAATATATAGCACCGCCATATTAATTTGTCAAAATAAAAAACTTCATTAATTAATTGATCAAATTTAAACAATAAAATTAAATCACCACAGAAAAAATTTTGAAAAGTAAAATGCGACAGTTCTGAATAAATAATCCAAACATCAGGTGTTATATAAGTGTTTTAAAATGACTTGCCAATTACATCACTTATAAACTGATTAATACATACATCAGAAGAACCACCTTCTGCTAAAACTTTCATGGCTACATCTTTCAATTCCATAGCTCTTTTCTTGATCTCTTTTGCTTCATTTCCATCAGAAATTTCATTGATACATTTCTCTATTTCTTCTGAACTTGCAATTCCATCTTCAGTTTTTAAATGAACTCCAATTTTCAATACATCAACTAAAAACTTGGCAACTGCTGGCTGATCAGACCATCCTGGATAAGTAATTACAGGCACTCCTGCTGAAATTGACTCTAATGCAGAATTCCATCCACAATGAGTTATAAAGCAACCGACAGATTTATGCATTAAAACTTTCTCTTGTTCACACCATTTTACTATCAGACCCTTCTGTTTAGTTTCTTCCAAGAAAGAAATTGGCAATTCACCTCCTTTAGCTTCAGAATTTTTGGGTTTTGGTCTCATGACCCAAAGGAATGGTTTGTTGCTATTTTGTAATGCCATGGCTAAGTTATTTATTTGGTTTTGAGACAAAGTTACAATGCTACCAAATGCTACATATATTACAGAAGAAGTTGGTTGTTTGTTTAGCCATTCTATGCATGAACTTTCAGCCGTCCACAAACTAAAATTGTCAATTTTATTCCCTTTCATTTTCTCTTTTTCTCCTAATAAAAATGGTGATACTAATGGACCAATAGGATAAATAGGACTTAAACAAGCCATTGATTTGAGTACTTCCTCTTCAAGTTTTGTAAAAGAATTACCTAAAACCCATTTAACTTTCTTCATTGTTCTAACAATATCTAATACATTTTCGTATAAGAAAGGATGAGTTGATGGAAGTATAAATGAAGGAAGATCTTTTACCTGTAAAAAATCCAATCCAGGCAACTTTATATGTTCATCAGGATCATTAAATGATGAAGATGACTTGGGATGACTCAAGAAATGGTAATAAACAGAATAGAGACTAAAAGATTGCGTCCAAAATGCAGCACAAGGAATTCCATGAACAGTAGCAACATCAGCCATCCATGGAAAAAATGAATTATAAATAACACAAGAAAATTTCCTGCCATGATCAGTTGATAGTTTTTCAATAAGATTTGACAGGTTTCTTGCTCCGACTGTTCTGAGAGTTTGAATAAACGGGATGAGATTACCGTCTGCATCGAAATCCTGGCTTAAACCATCAGAAAAGAAAGCAAGAGAGATTTCAGGAACCCGAGGATCCGTATTCTGAGAAGAAACTTCAGAATTTTGCATATTGTTTCCAGCAACATCTGTCGTGGCGACAGTGACATGAATACCCTTTGAAACAAGGCGTTTGGCTAGCCTGAATGTGGGATTCATATGGCCTTGTAATGCTGGTGTTGCCATGAGAAAGTGAACTCCTTCGGATACCATTTTCTCTTTCAGTTTATGGATTTTAAATGGTAGGTTTGTGGTGAATTGGTGATCTTTTAATAATATTTATGCTGAATTATGATGGATACTGTGATGAATGAAGTTCGCAAATTATGTTACTTATTTATAGAAATGTTGCTATTTTCTTATGTTTTTAGGTTTAATGTCTTGTCATACAAGGACTGATTTGAAGCATAAGTGTCCACAATTTCTTCTTTAAGTTCTCACGGTTTTCAAATGTGTTCGGTTAAAATGACTATTAACAACTATTGCGCTTTGGTACACTATAAGGGGCCGATGGAGGAGTATCACAACCCCTTCTAGCTATTTACGCAAAGTTTAATTTTCTCTATATATAATTTTATATATTAATTTTAAAATTTATTT
The DNA here is from genome assembly GCA_948193465.1 of Acalypha hispida. NCBI lineage: Eukaryota > Viridiplantae > Streptophyta > Magnoliopsida > Malpighiales > Euphorbiaceae > Acalypha > Acalypha hispida. The sequence continues at coordinate 3,469 of CANXYA010988948.1, forward strand.
CGAAAAAATATTTTTTTTATAAATTATTTTGATATATATTAAACCACTAAATTATATATCTTAAACTTCATTTTAGAGTTAATTGCAAAATAAATCCTAAACTTTGAATAAAGTAGCGCTTTAAGCTCAGGTTTTACGACATTGAAATAAATTTTGAATTTTGAACAGTGCACCAATTTGTCAAAAATTGAAAGTTCATGATTTATTTTATCAAGAATTAAAACCTGAATTTAAAGGACTATTTTAGTTAAAGTTCAGGATTTGTTTTGCAAATAACCCTTCATTTTATGGTTGTCCAGTAGAGAGACAATCCACTCTCTTCCGTTGGGGTCCATCATGACTCGAATTTAAGACCTTTTTAAGAGTGTGACGTTTATATATTAATTTTAAATTTATAGATTATATTATAAAAATTTATATTTTAAAATTTAATTATATGTAATGACGAAAAATTTTAGTGTTATAAATTTGAAAAGAGAAATCAAATCATATAGTTTTTATATTAAAGACAATACGTATTACAAAATTTAATGATGAAATTTAATAGATTCAATGTAAAGTATAGTTTATATAATTAAACTCTCTTATAGTAATTTAAAATTTAAAAAAAATGAGTGAAAGCTCTTTACCATCGTATGCTTACCCTGACCACTACAGCCGCTGCCACCCCTCAATTTCAACTAACACGATCGGATTTCCTCCGATTACCAACCCACAAACTAAACACTATCAAATACAAAGCCATCCCAAGGTTACATCTGGCTTTGGGAATAATTTAGCTAATAATCAATCTCGTTTTGTGAATCCAGCGTTGAAGCCAGCAATAAGGATAATTTCAGATCAGCTTGCTAAACCATCAGATCCTATATTTGTGAGCTTAATTCATATATCAATTTTTACGCGGACAATCTGGCCATGCAGACGCCACGCTATAGGATTAGAAAATTATTTATGCAGATGGGAGGTGTAATTCAAGTTTTGTCCCTAATCGGTTGAATATGATGGGAAAATGATTTGGGTTTGTTAGAATGGATGTTGGGGTTGATGTGGAGGCTATTGTGAATAGATTTGATGGTTTTAGTCTGGATGGGAAATGAATTATATATTGTTCGAGAGGTTGAAGTTTTTATTCCAATACCAAATGCTCCTAAAAAACCAATGGCTGCTAAGACTAGTTTTGTGCCAGCTTCAACATTCAAAACTAGAGATTCTCGCTCATATAAGGAGGTAATGAATAATTCTTCTGTTGTTGCACCATCACTAAAAGTTATGGTTGTGCGTGAGCATGATGAATGGTTGAGTAAGAGTATGATTGGTTGGGTTTTTACGCCTATTGCTCCAAAATCTCTTCAGCTCGCTCTTAGGAGAGAAGGTGTAATTAATTGTGTATTTCGAGCCATGGGTGGTAATGAGATGTTGGTTACTTTCAATACTGTTGAAGATTTGAGAGAAATTATGCAGGAGCAGCAGAATTTTTTACCTTCATAGTTTTAGAAGATTAAGAGATGGGATCCAGTACATGTGACCTCTAAGCATTTTCTTTGGTTGAGGTGTGTTAGAGTGCCTCTTCATGCTTGGAGTGTTTCAATTTTTAAAACTGTTTGCAGCACTTGGGGTACTTTTGTATCTGTTGACACAAGTGCACTTGAAAAATAATCTTTTGAAGTTGGATGTACTCTTATCTATAACTCATCTAGTTGTGGGATTGATTGAGTAGTGAAGTTAGAACTAGGAGGGAGATTATACCCATTTGTGTGAATGAGGAACCATTTTTTGGTTTTCCAGAGTCTGGTGTGATGGGTGGATGTAGAGAGCCAGTGTTATCTGATGCTTTAATACGTTGTCGCTTTAATGATAATGAGGAATCCTTGTATGGTCAGAATGAGGAGGGATATATTGGTGATTCTGATTCTTTTATCTCTAGTTTAAAAGAGAACAGTGTTGTATATGATTTTGATTGCACCACTCAGAGGGATTTTCACTGCCCAGTAAGCTGGGATAAATCTACCTCATCGAAGTCACAGTCGATTAATGCAATCAGTTTTAATACATATTCTAATCCTTTGGCAATAGTTGAATACAGAGAAGTTGGGTTTTAAGGGAAGGGTTTAAGGATGCTGCTGATATAGATGTAGGGGAGAGTAGTGTTGGTTAGCAGATGGCTAACAACTCTCAGTTTGATTATGTTGTAAGTGCATTTGTGTGGTTTTCAAAAATCAACCCATTGGGAGGAGGGCTCGATCTAGAATGAAGCAACCAAAGGGAGAAGTTTTGATTTCTGATGTTTGTCATTACAAAGGCAAGTCTCATAATGATCGTGAAGCTGATTTGTCCCTTAATGACAGTGCCATTGAAAATCGTAATCAATTGATTCAAGCTGCTAGTGCATCAACATCCTCTTCCTCTAATAATGGAGCTTTACAATCAAGTGTTATTGGAGTATCTACTGGAGTCTTCAAACTGCAACATCAAGGTATTATTTAAGATGAAATCAGAAATAATATTGATCGAGATAAAGCATGCTTATAAGCTGTCTTATTGTAGCTTTGATCTAGTACCATCTTTTCATTGTGAATAGTAATCTTAATTTATTGCATGTAATTGTAGAGGGGGGTTAAGTAGTAGGGTTAAGTAGTTTTATTTGAAAAATCTTGTTCGATAACATGGCTTATTATTGCTGGGATTAGTTGAGACAAAGTGTATTTTTTCACAGTTTGTAGCTTGTAATGTATGGTCTCACAATGATTATGATTTTTACTCAATGCCTTCACTTAGGGCTTCTGGTGGACTCGTTGTTGTGTGGAATTCTGATCTAATTTAACCATTTACATTTTCACATAGTATAGGATGGTTGTCTATGGATTTTACTTAGAATGGGTTGAATTGTAGGTGGATATTGATTTATGCGAGTAACAATAGTAGGGAAAGGAAGGTTTTGTGGGATAACATCTTACCACTATCTTCCTTTTTAAGGTTTTGTGTTTGTGGTAGGTGATTTTAACGAGATTCTCTCTCTGGCTGATAGGCATAATTGTGATTATATTTCTTCACCGATGAATGATCTTAATGAATTTGTATTTGAGGCAGGATTACTTGACCTTCCAATCATAGGGAGAAAATTCATATGGTCGAAAACCTATAGTTGGTCAAGAATTGATAGATGTATGGTCTCTCATGAAGTAATTACAAAATGGCAGAGTTTTACTCTATCCGGACTTCTGAGGGCTCACTCTGATCATAGTCCTTTGCTTTTCACTTTGTAATTGACTATTGATTAGGGACCAAATCCATTCAGGTAATTGAACGCATAGTGGAATAAAGATGGTTTCTTTAAGGTATTTAAAAGATTTTGGAGAGATAATCATCTTAAATTTCTAAATGCCTCTCTTTTTCAACTTTTAAAGGAGCTTAGGAAATCATTGAAGCATTGGAACTCTGAGTCATTTGGCAATGTTGATTTGACTTTTCAAGATATTGCTAAAGAGGTAGATGCACTGAATGCCGTTGCGAAGGATCGCACCTTATCAGAGGATGAACTTGCAAAATTGTCAGTGCTCAAATCGGATTTGATAGTAGCTTCTAAAAATTTTGATTCTTTTTGGCACCTAAAATCAAGGTTAAATTGGAGTCTAAATGGGGATAGAAACAAGAAGTATTTTCATTCAATAGCCAACTTAAAGTATAGACGTAATATCATTAATAGAGTTGCGGTTAATAGAGTTGTGATAACTGAACCCGATGGCATCAAACAGGCCATTAGGAGTTATTTTGAAGAACTCTATTCAGCTCCTACTGAAATTCCATGCTCTCTCTAGTTTGGATTTTAGTACACTAGATCGTGAAGATGCTGAAATATTGGCAGCCCCTTTTGATTATTCTGAAGTTGAAGCGACTCTTAATGCTTGTAGTTCGGATAAAGGTCCGGGTCCTGACGGTTTTAATTACTTATTTTATTAGAAAGCTTGGTTCATCATGAAAGGTGATATCTTATCTTTCTTTGATAGCTTTCATTCCCGTGGTATTATACCAAAGGATCTTAATCATTCTTTTTAGTATTAATTCTAAAATTGCATGGTGCAACCAAGCTTAGAGATTTTGGACCCATTAGCCTCATAAATGGGATTTGTAAACTTGTATCTAAAGTCCTTTGCTCGAGACTCCCTCCTATGTTACCTAAGCTTGTTTCTGATAGCCAATATGCATTTATAAAGGGAAGGAGTATCCATGAGTGTTCCTTTGTAGCATCGGAATTGATTCATAGAAGGAAGGAAGAAATTTTTCTATTAAAAATTGATATCCATAAAGCTTTTGACTCGGTTACTGAAAATATATTGATGGGAATTTTGATTCTATGGGTTTTCCTCCACTTTGGCGCAAATGGATTAGTAATATGTTGAAGTCATCTCGTGTCTCAACACTCTTCAATGGCTCGGCAGTTCCACCATTTCTCATGCATTGAGGTGTGCGGCAAGGTGACCCTCTCTCACCTTCATTATTTGTCTTTACTATTGAAGGTTTGAAGAGGTTTCTAGACAAAGCTTGCCAATTAAATATCACTAGTGGAGTTGATTTGGGTGATGGTAATATTTCTTTGCTCCAATTTGCTAATGATTCTTTATTTTTTATTCCATGTGATCAAGCAAAAGTTGAGGGTTTAGTGGGTGTTTTAAGGTGTTTTGAAGCCATTTCAGGTCTCACTATTAATTTCTATGAAAGTTCTATCTCGGGGATTAATGTTGCGAAGGAGACAGTGGATTTTTATGCAAACATGATGGGGTGCAAATCGGAGGAGCTGCCACTCAAGTATCTTGGGCTCCCACTCTCTCTTAGGACGATTTCTTGCAAGCTTTGGGAGCCTTTGATCAATAAAATTCAGCAAAAGCTTAGCAAGTGGAGTGGGCCACTACTTTCTCCAAGTGAAAGACTCGTACTTATTCAATCGGTACTATTATCAATTCCCATTTACTATCTATCAATTTATGCTAGATCATAGATAGAATTCAGGAAATTATGGCTCATTTTCTATGGTCAAGTCATTTCCACTCGAGAGGTATTTTTAATGTTGCTTAGGATTCACTATGTGCACCTAAAAAATTTGGAGGTTTAAGTTGTTCAAATCTCAAGCTAATGAACCAAATACTCTTGGTTAAATGGATTTGGAAGTTGAATGTTCGAGAATTCTCTCCTTCCCTTTGGGGGAGGGTTATTGCTATCAGTTCAGGAGTGATTTCTAGACATGATCTTGCTTTGGAGGGTTCAAATTCTCTTTCATATGTTTGGAAAGGAATTCAAAAGAGATGCGTGCTACATAATGGAATATGGGATTTGTTTGTGTCAAATATTTCTTGCTCTTTTGGTGATGGTCGCATCACTTATTTTTTGTTAGATAATTGGTACGGTGTGGGCTGTTTGAGGGATCGTTTTGCTGCTCTATTTCAGCATTGTAGGACACCGCATATTTTGGTTTTTGAAGTGCTTGAAGATGTGAACTTCCTCCAATAGTCTAGGCGGGTAAGAGTTGGAGAGGCTGCACTCCTCCTAGACTTGGAGATGATTATTGGAGATGTTCAGCTCATACATTCTAAAGTTGATGTACCGGTTTGGAATCGAAAGTGGCATGACTTTAATCCTAGCTCCTTCAAAGAGTTATGGTACAATTCCTCTTATCTCACTTTAATTCTGCCCCATTTTTATTAGTTTGGAATTCACTTGCAATGCCTCGTATCAAATTTTTTGTTTGGTTAGCGATACGTAGGCTCATTCCTTGTAATGCATTTTTGCCAAATAGAGGTAGTAATTTATTCTTTGGGAGCTCTTGTACTTTGTGTATGGACTCAATAGAAAATGTGGAACATACTCTTCTACCTTGTCCGTTGGTTTGGAATATATGGTGCTGGTTTTTCAAGAGGATTGGATTTGCTTGGGTAATGCCGAGGTCTATTTCGAAGTTTGTATTGTTTTGGTACAGCCTTTTCAAACATCATCGATACTCGGAAGTTTGGATCTTGCTAGGAGTCAACATGTTTTGGAGACTATGAAAAAATGAAAATAATAGAGTTTTAATGATATTATTTTGGATGCTACTTCTATTATTTATTGTTATATATTTGATTTGATTTCATTGTATTGTTCACATCATAGGTCCTTTCCTTATTCGGGATTCGATATATTTAGATCACTTGATGTAATTTTTTTTAAGGAACTTTATAATGTTTTACTTATTCTCTTTCGGGTGTAATCTTAAGTGCACGAAAGGCGAAAGTTGGATGTAGCCTGCCACCTCTTGTGATTTAATGAAATTATTTATTTATAAAAAATATATACTAATTATTAGTATATATATTTAATTAAATATTAATTCTAATTTACTTTAATGAAAAATTGTGACCACTTCATCATTTCATTTGAATAGTTGATAGTAATAAAGATTTCATAGGATTTCACAAAGCCATCAATTTAAATTTTGTTGTTTGGAATTGACAATTGACATGCGAGAGTGAAACATTCACATGTTCTAATTTCTAATAAGAGGCGATGTGTCCTACTAGAGTCCTAAGGCTACATGTCGTATATACAATACAGCCATGCCACCCCACAAGGAAATGTCCTAATCTGAAAACCAATATGTTCCATAAAAATATTACGGATGCTACAATTTCACATCCTAAGGACAACAATATCTTCGGCCAGAAAATTTCATGTACATTTGAAAAGTGACCTTTAAGGTTTTGAAAAGTTTTATGTTCCATATTTTCCTCATGGATATAACATGCACCATACAATTCTGATCATCATCAGCCAAGGGACGTCATCAGAGATAAAAAAAAAAAAAAAGACTGATTCAGTGCTGTACAATAATTTTGAACAGGTTACTAGCTAGGCCATATCATTATAGATATTTTGGAATTAAAATTGTTAATGACGGGTAGGGATTGATGACAGGGATGAACTTTTTTGTTTGTATATTTATGGTGCATCTGATACACCTAGATTTAAAATTATTAGGTTAAAATTTTTAATGCTAAAATGGATACTGATAGTTGATTTGTTGGTTGTGTTATTTACTAACTTGGATCTGTTCGGTATTGCGTTTAGAAAAAATGTTTTTGAAAAAAAAATTAAATTTTTATTCCTTTTCAAAATTATAGTTATCAAAATTATTTTTTTTTGTTAAAATCACTTTTAAATTTTTTTGAAAATAATTCATTAAATATTAAAACTCCAAAACTGTGTTTGGAAACACTAAACACAATATCAAATATACATATTATTTATTTAACTTAAGATAGATTATTATTATTTTTTAATTCTAATTAAAACTAAATATTCATTTTATATCAGACCTATTCGTACAATTAAAATTGTTTTTTAATCAGAAAAAAATAAGGAAACTTATTGCAAACTCAATAAAAGTAAATTTCGCTCAAAAAAAAATGAATATTTACAAAGTAGAAAATGAGTTTTTTTTTTTTTTTTCGACTATAACTGTTAAATTTGGTCCATACATAGATCTCACAAAAATCAATAGTTCAGATCTTATTGTTTCACATGCATAACTTAATAACAGTAAAAAATATAAAACAAACAACATCAAAAAGCTAAATGATATCCTGTCATTCTCTATACACATTTAAATATTTGTTAGAGCTATCCATTTTGCCATATAATTTTTCAAAGAATTGTATGTTTAATTCTACTTAAAAACATAACTACTGTAATATACCTTTTCTTAAAAATGGTAAAATCTCTTAAGCATGCGTTAGCATATTGATCCGGTCCACAATTTTTTTAGTAGAAAATTCTAATTTATATTATGATATATAAATAGGAGAATGGGTAGCCGAATAAAATAACTTTTATTTTTCAAAAAACTACAAAAAAAATATTGTTTTCACTCAATCCCAAAAGCACCGATTTTCTAATTTAGTATTAAAAATATCAGATTGTGAAAATCCAACGTCTTTTCGTTAATTTTGTAATCGATGTTTTACTAACGTATTCTGGGTTTATGGTTTATTTATTTATTGTTTATGGGATCTTTTATTTACGATGAGTATGAAAGCTACGGAGGTAAATTTTTTCAATTCCGCATTTAATTAATACGTGTTATTAGAAATCTTTCTCCATCAAATAAAATAAATTACTAGTACAATAAAAGGTATTCTAGTTGCAAATCATACCTATTATGTCTCTATCTCGCGCTTACTTATTTAACCAAACTCCAATCTTATCCACCTAAGACACCTCAGTTTCATAAGCAAATTAATGCATGCAAGACATTTTTAAGTACTTCGTTAGAAATATTGAAAGTGAATTCATCATTTTCGTTACAAAGTAAACAAAACTCATCACGTGTTAAATTCCATTTAACAAGTCTATTTCTAATGTATAAATTGTTATGGATTCAAACTAGCGATAAAGTTTTGACGAGGGATGTGACTGCTAAACCTAATTATATCGTTTCAATTTTATCGGATGTCCCCGAAGGGACGCTAAACCTAATTATATCTGTTGTATAATTCAATTGTATTTTTTTTTTCAAAAATTTAATATAAAAAATAATATAAATTTTATAAATTTAATCAACTTTTTTTTCCAAATTAAAACCAAATCTTAGTGAAAATTAGAAATTTTTATGAAGTTTAGATTAAAAAAAGCTTCTAATATTTTAAGAGCAAACTAAAGAGACTTTTAAAGATTTTCACACACCTTTCTTTCTTTCTTTCAACTTTTAGTTTTGAGAAGTTCTATGTTCTAAATTTTTCTCATGGATTTAATATGCACCATGAAATTCTCTACCATCAACTAATTCAGGAATGCCACCAAATAAAATATTTTGAAATTAAAGTGGCCAATGGCAGGTTGGGATTGATTAGATACATCTAAATTTTGTACCGTTAAATTAAAAATTCTAGTGATAGAATCAATTCTAAAGATCGATTTGTTGGTTGGTTATTTTCCAACTCTTTTAATTAATTTGAGCTAGGTTATTAATTTTTTT
>CANXYA010993268.1:0-16747 GCA_948193465.1 Acalypha hispida
TTAGTTATCCTGCCACTGTTCGTCCTGCACATGGTTTTCCAGTAAGTTAATTTTTCTTCCACATTCTTTGTTTCTTCCCTAGATACAATCATTTTTAAATCCCAGATTCTCCGGTCATTTAATTCTCTCTATATCTTTTTGGTTTATTTCTCCTTACCTCATTTGATACACTTTATCTTATTAGGTTTTGCATCTAGTGGAACAACTTTTCTTGGCTCTCAATGATGAGTTTAGAACACATCTTCCGGCAATCCTTCCCTGTTGCATTCAGGTTCTTAGTGATGCAGAGCAGTTTAATGACTACTCCTACGTTCTTGATATATTACATATAATTGAAGTGTTTGGAGGTTAGTACATTCACTTGATTGAATGATGTTTGTAGCTTTATTTTGAAGTGTTTGATTTTGATCGGTGTTAAACTGGAAAATTCAAGAGCCGAGTGAGAGTGCAGAGAGCACTCAATGTTTGCTGTGCCTTAGGACACCTAGAGTTTGATATGATGTCATTTTATAGAGGATCATTAGTAATAGTATACATGGGAAAAGAGGGCAGAGAATATTGAACTTTCCTCTTTACAGAATAAATTAACTGAGCAAGGCTGAATAAATTAGAGCATCGAGAAATTAAACTCATTTGTTCATGTGAATCAGAATCATAGTTACAAGCGTTACGTCCAGGTTGTGGGTACAGGGACTGGGATGTAATACTTGTGTATTAAAAAACTCTTCTGTTAAGGTACGCTTAGTCGGTAGAATTTGGTGCGCAAATCGTGATTATACAAGTCGTGAATTCATACGGTAAATAGCCCCAAACATGTCAGAAGTTGTTGGGTGGTTTTTTTAGGGAATTATTGAGGTTACTACTAGTAACTGACTCTAAATTGGAGGTTGTTTTGTGAATTGACAACAAATATTTACCCAAGATTAGGTTTTTCATGCTTGAACTTTTGGATGAATATGTGTGATAAAAAGTCAGAAGCCTACTCCGTGCGCTGACGTAATCAACTAACTTATTTCATTTACTTTCATGGACTCAAATTGGGTTCCTGAAGAGGCACTATGCTAGTCTGCTGAATTTTCTCTTATAATCTACCCCATAGAGCTTTTATAGCTCAAGTTCTGAAAGAAGCGATGTTCTTCTGCACTTTGTGTGTTGTAACCTTCAAATGAAGTCTCTATGGCTCTTGTATGTAGGGACATTGGATGAGCATATACATCTACTTCTTCCTTCACTTATTCGGTTGTTCAAGGTGGATGCTTCAGTGGATATAAGACGTGCTGCTATCAAAACGTTGACAAGATTGATCCCTCGTGTACAGGTAGATCCAGTGCTTTTAGTATTACCTGTGAAATAGGTTTCTACAATGTTCTTGTTCCTTCTCTTTTATGTGCTACATTTTCCCCCTTCTTTGATTTCAATTTTTAATCTGCTTTGTTTAAAACTATTGAACTATTACCTACTGAGTTGGATAGTGTTAGCTTCCTGCATTTATGACAAGTGGTTTAGGAGTTTAATATTTGTATAATTCTGTTTAAAACATTTTATGGAAAATGTTATAACAAATTGCATTTAATTTGAAAAGGGTATTTTGAAGGTGATACTGATAGCACAATCTCAAACAGATGCTAAATTGTTGCTTGTGATGCTGTAATAGATCTAGCCGAGATGCGCCATATTTGTCATACTGTTTGACCAATTGAGTTAATTCTCAGTCATATATTATCAGCAGTGCATGCATACTTGTGCTCAAGTAATCCACTGATATTTTATTCTTGAACATATCTTTATCAGGTTACCGGTCATATTTCTTCACTCGTGCATCACCTGAAGCTGGTCCTGGATGGGTATGACTCTGCTTGCTAGTCCTGTTGAAAACTTATTTCTTTCTCTATTTAATTCGATCCTTCATCAGTCAATATGTTACATATATCAATACTTCTGATCTGCAGGAAGAATGATGAGATAAGGAAAGATGTTGTTGATGCACTTTGTTGTTTGGCTCATGCTCTTGGGGAAGGCTTTACTATTTTCATCCCTTCAATTCACAAGCTTCTCTCGAAGCACAGACTGCGGGTCTGTATTCCTGAACTATATTCTGTTTGCTTTTATCTCTTGCCTTTATTCCTTTTCCGCTTTCTCTAAGCAATTTTATGTTCTGGAGGATTCTTATCTCATACTATAAATTATGTCATTCCATCTTCAGCATAAGGAATTTGAAGAAATTGAAGGACGCTTACGGAGGTGTGAACCTCTGATTCTGGGGAGCGCAGCTGTGCAAAGATTGGGCCGACGACTTCCTGTGGAAGTTATAAGCGACCCTTTAAATGATTTGGACAATAATCCTTATGAGGATGGCACTGATGGGCTAAGGCAACTAAGAGTACAGCAGGTTTTATTCGTTTTTGTTCGTTGATAATTATGGAATTTTGTTGCTGCAGCCTGGTTGTCGGTATATCTTAGCCATGTAGACGTGCAAGTAACTCCATTAGTTGCTACTTTGGCTGTTTCCTATCCAGGCTGCATTTATAACTTGTTTCATGATGCTTTCCTTTTCTCAGTTTTGACTGTCATGTTTGAAATGAGTTATGAAAGGAGTTCTTGCTATTTTTCAGAATGCCAATCCTTCAAATGATCTTATAGAAAGAAATACAATGGTATTACAGATAGTTATATTGTGAAATGAAAAATTTCGTTGCAGTGTAATATAGTTCTTGTTGAAAGGCTAATGAAAAGTTGCAGGTGACGTCATTGAAATAGTTTATACAAATAATCACTTCTTTGTGTTACATATATGGTTTTGATGAAATAGAAAATGGAAGCATGCAAACTGTGTAAGAGAGGCATTTAGAAAGGATGTAGGAATGAGAAGAGGCAAAAACTTACTCTAGAAGTCTGACTTCTCCAATCTAGGGGTTCAGTATTCTCTACTACCAAATAATTCAATTGATTTTCGTGGGCATTTCAATTTTTTGGAGTGCTTAGTAGCACTCATCTACCGTCCCTTGTCAACCATCTTGGAAAGAATCAATTTTTGTTTTGCATGAGAAGGCCACTACTTAGAACGGGTTTCGTTATGGAATTCTTGGGATTAATTTGTATACAAAGTTTTCTTATTGATTTGTATGTATGCATATGTATTATTTATATGTTTCTGATGGTAGAAATGTTGGTACAGGTCAACGATGGAGGGTTGTGCACAGCTGGAGAGGTTTCTCAATGCAGTACTAAAGAAGATTGGGCCGAGTGGATGAGACATTTCAGCATTGAACTTCTTAAGGAGTCACCTTCTCCAGCATTACGAACCTGTGCTAGGCTTGCACAATTGCAGGTACTACATTGATAGTGTGCATTTCTTCTTTTTGACTATGAGTTTTAATTTTAATGCGCCGTTTCTGCAGCCTTTTCTTGGCCGTGAGTTATTTGCGGCTGGTTTTGTTAGCTGTTGGGCACAGCTGAATGTGGGAAGTAAAAAACAATTAGTTCGGAGTTTGGAGATGGCATTTTCATCTCCAAATATTCCTCCTGAAATTCTAGCAACGCTGCTTAACTTGGTATGTATCAGGAATATTCTTTTGTGTTAATTTGGGACAGGTACTGTTAGTCTTTGTATGAGATTTGTGTTTTTTCCTTTAATCCTTGTAGGCAGAGTTTATGGAGCATGGTGAGAAACCTCTTCCAATAGACATCCGTCTACTTGGTTCTCTTGCAGAAAAGGTCTTTCTTCTGAGATTATTTTTTCAGTTACTGAACTCTTTTGCTTTTGTTATGTTGTCACATTAAGCATTATACTGATGGAAGTAATGTACTTGCACTTGATGAAATGTTTATTACAGCGCCGTGCATTTGCAAAAGCTCTGCATTACAAAGAAATGGAGTATGAAGGAGCTCGCTCAAAGAAGATGGACTCTAATCCTGTTACTATTGTTGAAACTCTTGCACACATAAATAATCAGTTGCACCAGCATGAGGTCTTTTGACATACATATTGATACATTCACTCTTGTTATTTTTCCTGATGTTACCTCTGATCATAGTATGTTGTTCATTGTTTTTTTTAGGCTGCTATTGGTATATTGACTTATGCACAACAAAATCTCGAGGTTCAACTGAAGGAGTCCTGGTATTTATACAAGTTTAAAGAAACATTTTCTTTCTGTCCGTAGGAACTAGCGATCTGCTATTAAAAAAGTAAAATTTTCGATACTATCATGTTTTTCAACTTGTCCAGGTATGAGAAATTGCAAAGATGGGATGATGCTCTTAAAGCATACACTGCAAAAGCATTCCAAGCTTCTAGTCCACATCTTGTCTTGGAAGCTACTCTAGGTCTGTATTAATTAGGTCTTGTTTGCAGTTATTTTCGTTGCTTTCTCAATCTATTTGTTTATTTTTCTGGTTAGCTTATTGATTCAAATGTCTCATAACAAATTATGAGCCTTTTTAGCATCAATGTGAGAAGTTGAGCATAGAATGGTGTTGAGTGTGGAAAAAGATCACGTGGATACTCACTCATGGCAATATAGAACTGTTGGTGGCTAATTTATATATGAGCTGTCCTTGAGTATCAGCTGTCCATTTCTGAAAATAGACCTGGAAAAATTGGACAAATAAATATACTTTAATACAAGTTAGGTCGGAGTTCATTGATATGAACCTTTCTTTGTTGTCTTGTAGTCGCACATTTTTCTTTAGCCATCCTTATTCAATTTTATATCCTTGTTAGGTTTTTCTTTAGGGGCCTTTGTTACCTAGGGAAGTTGGAAACCTTTCTTATAGTGCTAATCATGAAGAATTAACTATTTCTTGTTTGCTGGGAGATTATTTTGCACAAGGCTTCTCAGAATGTTGACTTGATCTGCAAGATGAATGTACGTTAAAACAAGTAACTGATCTAGCTGATTGATGAAACCTATGTTGCTCTATTGAATATATTTGTGCCATGGAATCTGTATGCAATTCTTCCTCCACGCAACATGTGGAAAAAAACACGTCAATACTCATCACCCATTTGGGCATGCCCTAGATAGTTTAATGTACTTGCTGCGACTAACTCACCTAAACTTCAGATTTAATTCCTTATGCTATTGTAAATATGCAACTGACAGATTACCCCTTTTGTTGTGTAGTCACTAGTTCAGTAAATGTCATGGTTTATTCTTTTTCTTCAACTTTTATAATACCTTCTGTCATTAGTTCATCCTTCTTTTCCAGATTTGATTTTATGCCGTCACAATTTTTTTTTCATTCTCTTAAAATCTTACGTAGCGAAGATTTTTTTTAAGATTGCTTTGGAGTTCAAAGATTTTGTGTTATGTAAGGTCTAGATCTTCATCATCTCAGCATGTTTTCTGTAGGAAGGATGCGATGTCTGGCCGCATTAGCTCGGTGGGAAGAGCTCAACAACCTTTGCAAGGAATATTGGACACCAGCAGAGCCATCTGCTCAATTAGAAATGGCTCCAATGGTAATTTCTAATATTTCAGCTGTTGAGCGAACATGCTTGCACATTTACTCAAATCTATTTGTGATTGGCTCAGGCTACTAATGCTGCCTGGAACATGGGAGAGTGGGATCAAATGTCAGAATATGTGTCTCGGCTGGATGATGGTGATGAGACTAAGCTCGGGGGATTGGGTAATACTGCGGCTAGTGGTGATGGAAGTAGCAACGGTACATTCTTTAGGGCTGTCTTATTAGTTCGTAGAGGAAAGGTATTCTTTGCATCTTAGCAAGACTTTATTGTACACTATTTTGTGTTCTCCGGGCACTGTTTACTTTGTCTAATGCCATAATGGTTCATTGAAGTATGATGAAGCACGGGAATATGTTGAGAGAGCTCGAAAATGCTTGGCAACTGAGCTTGCTGCTTTGGTAAGTTTATAATCTTTTTGCACATTTTTTTTTTCTTCTCTAGGATTTTATCTTTAAGTTTTTAACAAATTTTTATTGAATTCTCTTCGTTATTCCCTTGTGAGTTAGTAAGGCTACACAAGGACATGACCTATCTGGCATCTGTTTCGCTGCTGTTTTCCTTTATTCTCATTAAACTGCAATTGATAAATATATAAGAACACTCAATATGTAGTGAGTGCAGATTCTCCATGTGACTGTCCAGCTTGCCACCAATGTTTACATGAATCAGAAAGGGGAATCCTTCTGTTTCCATCCTTAGTGTACTATTCCTGATTTCTTCAATTATTCTATTTATCAGGTTTTAGAGAGTTATGAACGTGCTTACAGCAATATGGTCAGAGTTCAGCAGTTGTCAGAACTAGAGGAGGTTTAGATGCTATTTTCAGTTTTGCTGTTGTAATTCTTTTAAGCAAGCACATAAACTTATGGGACATGGTATGGTAATGTTTCTTCTCAGGTAATCGACTATTGTACTCTTCCTGTTGGAAATCCTGTTGCTGAGGGACGACGGGCTCTTATTCGCAATATGTGGACTGAGAGAATTCGAGGAGCAAAACAAAATGTCGAGGTAGCTATAATATGTGCTTAATACATTCTTTTGAAGCGTCATAGTTAACCTAATATGCATTTAGAATTGGCTGTTATATTTATGTTTGACGAATTGTTTTTAATGATAATTATGCTAGTGACTTGGGTAAATGGAATTGAAATATAAAAAAATTAAAGTAGAAAAATTAAAGTAGATTAAATATATACGCAAGTACTGCAAGGACAGCAAGCTGGCAAAAGATTTGTTCAACTTGGGTTGTGTGGTTTATAAAATGCGTTTGGGTAATAGAGATTGATGAAGATTGTGGACAAATATTCAGGTATGGCAAGCTCTTTTGGCTGTAAGAGCGCTCGTGCTTCTTCCTAACCAAGACGTTGATACTTGGCTCAAATTTGCTTCACTTTGTCGGAAAAGTAATCAAATGAGTCAGGCAAGATCAACTTTGGTTAAACTCTTACAGGTTGGTCCTATTGCATTCAGATAAAAAAAATAAAGATGATGTTTTGTTTGATTGATGAAACCCAATTCATCCTTGTTCATTGGAAATTTTTTTTTCATTTTCTTTTAGTATGATCCTGAGACATGTCCTGAAAATGTGAGACACCATGGCCCTCCTCAAGTAATGTTTGCATACTTAAAATATCAATGGTCACTTGGGGAAGATCACAAAAGAAAAGAAGCATTTGGTAGGCTACAGGTATGGATGTGTTATCTCTTGATCAATATATTTTATTGATGTGTCTTATGATGTGCTGTTAGTTCTCACGAGTTTTAGTTTTACTGTTGTATTGTGATATATGTTCTAATTTTCTAGTTGGATGTTTCTGTTGGCTGTCAAACATTTTATCAGAATTTGGCAATCGAGGTTGCACGTTCTCCAAACATTCTTCCTGCACAATCAACTGGTTTAATTAGTACGAGCTCAAATGTCCCCCTTCTTGCTCGTGTTTATCTTGAACTTGGAAACTGGCAATGGTCACTTTCTCCTGGATTAGACGATGACTCCATACGAGGTAATTTCAACCCTTCTAGTCCGAGAAAAAATATGTTAAGAGGAAAAGCTCAAATGGAAGCTGAAGTTTAGTCCCAATATGTTTCTTTTTACTTCTTTTTTTGTAGAAATCCTTACTTCATACAGAAGTGCTACTCAGTGTGCTACAAAATGGGCAAAATCATGGCACACTTGGGCTTTGTTTAATACCGCGGTGATGTCGCATTACACGCTTAGAGGGTTTCCAAATGTTGCCTCACACTTTGTTGTCGCAGCTGTCAGTGGATATTTTCAGTCAATAGCTTGTGCAGCAAATGCTAAAGGGGTGGATGATTCTTTACAGGTGAAGAATTTCTCTATGAAAAGCCGTCTTTTATTTGAAAGCTTGATTGCACCAATTAAGTTAATGCCACATTATTACTTTCATAAAAACATTTTCTGTAGTCTATTGATTATTTATCTAATGTTCCTTTTCATGTCCTCGGATTTTCTAGAACATGGAGGTTAATTGGTGTAGAACCCTTCACTTTCCATTAAAAATAATTTGGACTACCTAAACAGTAATTGACCCAAAATGTAAATGCCTTGTGACCTACAACCTTTACAGAGAGAAGACTAACATGAAAAGTCTGAAACTTTAAAATCTTTATAAAACATGACCTTGGAAAGAAAAGCCTAAATGAAAATCAGGAATTTGTTCTTTAAATTACCTATTTCAAAAAGATATTGTGAGAAGGATCCGAAGTTCCTCCCTTTGGTTGATTATGGTTAGGACGCAGATTTGGAATATGCTTTTTGGGTAGAACATAAACTTCGTCTGTAAGGTTTTCTATTCAAAATGAGTATAGCTTAAAATATTTGTACCTGAAGTTTTGAACTGGTTTGTTCAAACTTCAATTTTAAACTTGGGTCAAGCTCAAAGGTGGAGACTGGTGATTCTATTCTAGTTTAGAACATACCAGTTATTATTACGTTAAGCTTGCAGTTCTTCGACAAAGTGAGACAATATATTGCACATCATTCAGGCATTATTTATTTTATTTTTTTGTATCATATTAAAATTCACCTTATGTTTTAGCAAAATCGTGATTGTCCACAGTTGTAATCTTGTTCCCTGTTTCAGGATATCCTTCGTCTTCTTACTTTATGGTTCAACCATGGAGGTACTGCAGAAGTTCAAATGGCACTGCAGAAAGGATTTGCACATGTTAATATCAACACCTGGCTGGTTGTCTTACCCCAAATAATTGCCAGGATAAATTCAAACAACCATGCTGTAAGAGAACTAATACAATCTCTTTTGGTGCGAATTGGGCAAAGTCATCCGCAGGTATGACTTTCTTTTTTTTTTTTTAAAAAACTTTGTGGTTTCCTGTTGATATATTACTGGTTTAGGTGGAATGCTTTTGTGGATGAATGGATACCCTTTAGGTTTCTAGTCTTTGGAACTTGATATGTGTGCTTTGTATTGACTGGAAGGTCTGATTTATTTGATTTTTTTTTGGGTCAATGAAACAAAAGAGTTTTTTAGAGGGAAGCAGATAACTATAACAAAACCATAAAGAGATTATTCGGCTATCTCACCTCAAGGAATATAGAATGCTATCATTACTGTACTGCACTTGCATGTAACAAATTAGCAATATCCTAATTCTATCTATGGCTTTGATACTAGCATTTTTATTGCTAAATTAAATAAATTCTTCATGCATATTTGGATGCACCAGTTCAATTTCAACGAACTCTTTATGGATATATTCATTGTATGTCTCTTGATCAAATAACTTATTCGGTAATTTGAATTGCTTAGTATCTCCTGCATTAGGTGAATATAGTTTTCCTATAGTAGTAAATGTTATAGCGTTTTGTTTCCCCCTCCTCCCTCCCCCTCCCTTCCTTTTTTTCGAGTGTAAAACCTCAGTGAATTGCAGCCAGGCCTTATGTTAAAAAGAATCCATTCTTCTTTGCAGGCGCTTGTGTATCCTCTTCTCGTAGCTTGTAAATCAATAAGTTATTTACGTAAAGCTGCTGCTCAAGAAGTGGTAGACAAAGTTCGGCAACATAGTGGCGTACTTGTTGCTCAGGTTGGTCAAGTATCTTGCTTCTGTTTGGTTGATTATTTAGCATACTGTTTTCTTATGCATTATTTACATGCAGGCACAACTTGTATCAAAGGAACTAATTAGGGTTTCCATACTGTGGCATGAAATGTGGCATGAGGGATTGTTAGAAGCCAGCAGTTTATATTTTCGTGAGCATAATATTGAAGGCATGCTGAAGGTTTTGGAGCCTTTGCATGAAATGCTCGAGGAAGGTGCCAAGAGAGAGAACACAACCATAAAGGAGAGAGCATTCATTGAGGTTTCTACCCATTTTCCTATGAGTTCTTTTAACTGCTCGTTACTAAAACCTACTTGATCAACTTTGAAACATCATAACAAACCAAACCATAACTGAATGATGAACTGTTGGATTGGACTTGGCTGTTTTGGTCTGCAAATAGCCTGATCAAGCAGTTCCATATTAGGAGTTTTTTTTTTTATTTTGCGTTGATTATTTGATAATGTAATTGCATTTTCTATTAACTGGTGAAAATTATGTTCTGATGATTTCAGCATGGGGATTTGCATTGCACCTATGATACCTCCATTTTGTAGGAACTATTATTGACTAGTCAAACATATTTGGATTCATAACATGTAACTAGTCAGAGCTTTAAATGAGTTGATTGATAACTGATATCAATTGCCTTTTATGCTACGACATGAAATGAAGGACTGGCAATCTTCCTTCTCTTCTAACTTTAATTCCACAGTGCTGTTAACATTCCCAAATTTCATGCTGTTGGTGTGAAAGTTTTTACATTTATAATGGGTCTGAACATTTCAATATGGTAATCTACAAATTTCATGTGTCTGTAATTACAGGCATATCGATGTGATTTATTAAAGGCTTGGGAGTGTTGCATGAATTACAAGAGAACTTTTAAAGTGGCTGAGCTGACGCAGGTATAGCAACATAATAGATTGCAATATGTAATTCTTTATTTTGTTCATTTCTCCTTCAGTGATGAGATTGGGTGCCACCTTCACTTATGGTATATTTATAGATGCATGTGCCCCATCTTCCTGGTATTGTAAGAGTTGGAGGGACATGAATGACGGCATTAGATTTTTTTTTTTTGTTTCCCTACCATTTTGATTATAGTTGGACTTATGGTTAGTGGAGAAATTCGAGGCGTTTGAACTTGTTCTCTGATCATTCATTCTCTGGCCTTGAGTTTCTGGAATGTTTGAAAGCAGTACATGTCAATGTATAAAGATAGGTTATCATGTTCTGGCATTTGAATTGATTAGCCAAAGGTGCAACGCTTTTGACCTGGTTATGTCGGTGGTTACTCTTGGTTGGTTAGCATAATTGGGGTGATTTGTCAATTCCAATCAGATTTAGTTTATGCATTTGGGGTCCAATTATTATCCTTAATTCAACTTACTAGTACTATTTGGTTAGCTGAGGCATTAGGAATCTATATTGTGTCTAGATTCTTCATATTAATTGAGTGTAGTATCCGCATGTATATCTATAAACTGATGGTTAATTAATTGGATTCTGTTTTGGTTAGGCATGGGATCTTTATTCCGATGTTTACAGTCGGATAGACAAACATCTTCAGAGCCTTACTACTCTAGATCTGCAGGCAAGGATCACGTGATTTTGTTTTTGTTTAGCTTTCCTTTTGAATGTGACTAACTTCATGTGCTTTTGAAAAATAGTCTGTTTCTCCGGAGCTGTTAAAGTGCCGTAATTTGGAGCTAGCTGTTCCTGGAACATATCGTGCTGGTGAGATTGAACTCTTCAATTGCATAAAAATGTTGAGCGGTTATTCTTTCTTATCTAAACTAAAATTTTGATCTCCCTTCTTACCCAGATTCACCAGTAGTGACAATCGCATCATTTGCTCCCCAGCTTGTTGTTATGACATCTAAACAGAGACCTCGGAAATTGATTATCCATGGAAGCGATGGTGAAGAACATGCCTTCTTGCTGAAGGGACATGAAGATCTGCGGCAAGATGAACGCGTCATGCAGGTAATTTACCATTTTATTGTTTTCTGGTGTTATTAAAAGTTTCGTGCTCCCTTCTCAACCTTATCTTGTATCTGCTCCCTGCTCACTGCCCCAACTGGGATAGTTTTTATATTTTTCAACCTTTTACCTTGTAAAAAGGATAAAAATCTGCATTTGTATTTTTTTTTTCCTCAGCTTTTTGGCTTAGTAAATACCCTTCTGGATAATTCAAGAAAAACTTCTGAAAAGGATCTATCTATTCAACGATATTCCGTCATTCCATTATCTCAAAACAGTGGGTTGATTGAATGGGTTCCACATTGCGGCACCCTACACCAGCTTATTCGAGAATACCGGGATGCTAGGAAGGTATGTCAGGGTTTAGCTGCCAATGGATATGTCAATTTGTGCACACAATAGATTTGCCTTTGTCGTATCTTTTCTGAAGAAGCTGCAGCTGATATATATGTGCATGTCCCAATGATTACAGATCACTTTGGATCAAGAGCACAAATATATGCTCAGTTTTGCTCCAGATTATGATCATTTGCCACTAATAGCCAAGGTGGAAGCGTTTGAATACGCTTTGCAAAATACTGAAGGGAATGACTTAGCAAGGGTATTGAAGATAATTCTTTTCTTCTTTTTTTGTTTCTCTTTGGACCATGGACCTTTGTTTATGTGTAATTTGTACTTTCTGTTAGGTTCTTTGGCTAAAGAGTCGCAATTCTGAAGTATGGCTGGAGAGGAGAACAAATTATATAAGAAGTTTAGCAGTTATGAGCATGGTAATTGTTTATGTTCTATTTTTTCACCATGAATATTGCAACAACATTCCTACAGATGGCAATGTGAGCTGATTCACAAAGAGTATTCAATATAGATTTGTGCCTAATACAATATGGGCTTTCAGAATTATGTTTCCTCCGAATTTCTTCTAAAGCTACCGTTCGCCTGATATAGCCTAAGCATTTCTGAAGAGCCAAATCACTTGCTGTTTCTTATGTTTGACTGACCTGAAGGAATATTTGTAGTTCAATAGGTTAAGGAAAACATAAAAGGTTCGGCCCGTGTTGCATGTGTAAAACAAATGAAAATGCTTTTTGCAGAAGAGTTTCCACCTGGAAAATATTAGATGACCAGTCATTTCCCTTCCAAGGGTCCTGGGAAATGTCGAAGTAAAGGCATTGGCCCCGACTTTGCTTTATACAAGGCTTTTGCTACTATTTCTCTTGCACCTTTTATTGATAGATCACTTTAATCATTGCCTTTGTTTCAGGTTGGTTACCTTCTTGGCTTAGGTGATCGACACCCAAATAACCTTATGCTTCACCGCTATTCGTAAGTAATGATCAAAAGAGTTACTAATAATTGTTTATACTGGGGCGATTTCACATATTCCGTGTTCTGCAGTGGGAAGATTGTGCATATAGACTTTGGAGACTGCTTTGAAGCTGCAATGAACAGGGAGAAGTTCCCTGAAAAGGTGCAGTTTCAGAAAATTATGCTGACATTCATAATGCCTGATGCTTTATAATGAAGTTAATTCGTAATGTCTTTGTAGGTTCCCTTCCGTTTGACAAGAATGCTTGTGAAAGCTATGGGGGTCAGTGGTATAGAGGGAAACTTCCGTTCAACTTGTGAAAATGTGATGCAAGTTCTTCGGGTTAATAAGGATAGTGTTATGGCCATGATGGAGGTACAGTTTGAAGTTGTTTTTTTTTTATTTATTCTTTATTTTATACTTCCCTGGGCGGTGTATCTAGGAGGGATCGAAGATCATCAAATTTATTCCTATAGAAACATTCGAGATGGAGAGATTTTGTAGTAGCGAAAGTTGGTGATAAACGTGGAAACACCATTATCATTGTGTGTTGAAAATACAGGCTCACCGAAGATATATTTGATATACTATTATATTCTGTATGCTGTACCAATTTTAGTTTCTGAGTTTACTTGTTTGCTTGAATGAGTTAATAAAATGGAATATCGGTTTGTCTTTGTCAGGCATTTGTCTATGACCCTCTTATCAATTGGCGTCTTTTCAACTTTAATAAAGTCCCTAAAATGTCAATGCATCCACTTCCACAACCCCAGCGTGGTGCTCGTGAGCGGGAATTTCTTCTGGTATGTATCATGAGAATCCTAAATGGTTGGAATTTCTGTTATTGTGCCATTTCATATTGTTATATTTGACAATTGTGTTCTTGCAGGCTGTTAATCAGCTAGGTGATGCAAATGAAGTACTGAACCAGCGTGCTCTTGTTGTTATGGCACGGATGAGTAATAAACTTACTGGTCGCGATTTTTCACCTTCAAATTCATTATCTGCTAGCTCTATCCATCATGCTGTAAACCACAGCAGCTCCTTAATTTCAGGCGTTACTCGTGAAGTGGATGATGGCTTATCTGTTGAATTGCAAGTTCAGAAGCTGATTAACCAAGCCACTTCACATGAAAACTTGTGCCAACACTATGTCGGGTATGATATACATACTTTTTCCTTTATTTTCCCCCTTATTCTTTTTCTGTGTCCACCTTAAGCTTGTTGCAGTAAAGAGAAAGATTTATGGTCGTTTCGTTAGACTATTTTTGTTGGGAATCAAAATTGAAATGCGAATGAAATTCTTCCCACCAGGAATCATACATATTCCTGCAAGTTTCTACTAAAATTTTATAGTTGTGATGAAATTAATAATTTATAATTTATGATCGTTGCAAATTATAATAAAATACTTTTTTACATTATTTTCATAAATAATTTTTTTAAACAAAGTTTTAAAATATATTTTAATTTTTATTTTTATTTTTTTGGTCAACCACGGTTCCGATGTCCATTTCCCTTCATCTTCATTTTCATTTTCATTTTCATTTTCATTTTCATTTTCATTCCAATTTCAATTCCGATTTTGATTTCTAACTTGAACCAGCCCCTTAGTTTTGTGTTCAGTGCTCGTTGGTCTCTAGGTCCAATGGAATAGTCTATTCTAGCATTTCTTCCTTTTTATTTGAGAGAGAACTTGATAGTAGCATTTCGAAGTTGTATGGATTTGTGACTGAACAATTCGTCTTCTGATCCGTGCTTTTCTTCTACTTATTTTCAGGTGGTTACCTTTCTGGTGAATTGCACATTTCAGAATATCAAAGTTGAATAGAAGTTCCAAGTTCTTATTAGCACTTTGCTAATTTTTTTTTATATTTTCTTCGTTTAGAAAATTTTCTGATCAATTTAGAATTTGTGCTAATTCTTAATTTCTTATCTTTAATAAGAGACTGTTAGTTCTATTTGATTGTGGTTTGCTGCGGCATGTATTTTTAAAGTTTTGAAATAACCTAAAATTCTCCTTACGAACCACGATAAATATGCTCTAATAACAATTTGTTGTACCTATCAAAAAAACAATTTCTTGTGATTTGGGTTGACCAGAATAACCAGCCAACCGGTCGATCAATTCGGTTCAATTTGATTTTCACATTAAATTTAGTTGGTTTATTTAATTGATTCAGATTTAAGTTTGGTTTGGCTTTTAATGTTTTTTAACAGAACCCATCGAATGAAGTTTTTTTTATTTTTTTTTTATCTTTTATAGTTACATTAAGCTATACTAAAATAGTTTGTTTTAACCGAATTTATAACCAAATGGTATTTTCGATCCCTGCAATTTTAGTAACTAAAAATTTAGCTTAAATTTGTTTTAGCCATATTTCAGTTTTATATATTTTTCATTTTATTCAATTATTTTTAAAATGTATTCCTAGTAAATTCAATTTTGAGATTAAATTTGGTAGATTTAGTTAAAAAAATTTGTTCGGTTTGGATATTTTTCACCAAATTGATCGAATTAACCAAAATTTCTGAAATTTTTATTAAAATTATATGAAAACTATATAAATAATTAATTTAACTGAACAAATAGTCATTTCGATTGGTTTAATTATTGTAAATAAAGATTTTAAAAGACTAATTTTAGTTTTTTTGGTCACAAAACCTAAAGATTCCATAAATCAATTAAAATCAAATTAATTTTAGTTAATTTAGTTTTACATATTTTTGATTGATTCAATTATTTTTAAAATATGAATCAATTAATTGATTTAATCGATTTTTCTTATTTTTAATCAATACGACGGAATGTTCAACATAGTTGTGAACACGGCATTTCATGTACGTTTTTCTTAATCGTACCAATTGCAATAAATTATTACCTTCATGTT
Organism: Acalypha hispida; assembly: GCA_948193465.1. Taxonomy (NCBI): domain Eukaryota; kingdom Viridiplantae; phylum Streptophyta; class Magnoliopsida; order Malpighiales; family Euphorbiaceae; genus Acalypha; species Acalypha hispida. The sequence goes on from CANXYA010993268.1 coordinate 15,738, forward strand.
CCATAATAATATTACAAAAATTCTTTTATTATTTTAAATTTTAAAAAAATATTACAATAAACTATTAATAAAGAAGATTTTATTAAACAAATATAGTCTAAGAGGTCAATGCTTTGATGCAACACTATAAATAGAGCTTCTTTTCTGTTATAATTCACAACATAATACATTTCCTATTGAAGATGGGAACACAAAGAAAATCACTACCAAGACATTTGTCTCCAATAGTTCAAGCTATAATTGTATGCCTCATTGCCACTATTGCTTTGGCTGATGAGTCCTACAGTTATGCTTCCCAGCCTACTAAAGAAGTAGAAAATACACCTTACGATTATAAATTTCCACCGCCACCTACTAAATACACTCCAGAGCCAACATACATCTACAAGTCTCCACCACCACCACCTAAATACACCCTACCCCCACGTACACTTATAAATCACCACCGCCACCATCCATATATCACTATTGATCTCCATGACCTCCTACGTATATCCCTTCCCCAACGTACATTTACAAGTCTCCACCACCTCCACCGAAGTACACTCCTACCCCAACATATACTTATAAATCTCCACCGCCACCGCCACCACCTGTATACCACAACTCGTCTCCTCCCTCACCAAAGTACACTCTGGAGCCAAAATATACTTATAAGTCCCCACCACCTCCTAAGTACACTCCAGAAGCAACATACACCTATAAATCTCCACCCTCACCACCTAAGTACACCCCTACCCCAATATACACTTACAAGTCACCACTACCACTACCACTACCTGCATAGCGTTACTCATCTTCACCAGCTCCAAAGTACAACTCGGAGCCAACATACACCTACAAGTCTCCACCTCCTCCCGCACAACATTACTCATCGCCTCCCTCACCAAAGTTTACCGCAGAACCAACATACACCTACAAGTCTCCACCACCACCACCAAAGTACACCCCCACCCCAACATACACTTAAAATACTAAGACCCAACACGAAGGAAAGAGAGAGACCCCCA
>CANXYA010994563.1:0-14865 GCA_948193465.1 Acalypha hispida
GAGTTTGATGAAATTGGTACTTGCAATTTAATCCCTGTGGGAACGATATTCAGACTTAAATCCTTTATTACTTGAACGATATGGTGCACTTGCCCTAAGTGTGAATTACAAAGAGAACATATATATATGCACCTCACACCATTAAGTTTAATTTATTATCTAATACGCTAGTCATCATTAATAAGATGAAAGTAACTTTTTATTCTATGGGAAGTAATTTTCAGAACCATTTGACTTATCAGGTCATAGTTATTGGGAAAGAGAGGTAAGGGCTTTACTGGCTTAATAGCAGTTTATGTTTTGATGATGACCAATTGTCTTCAAGAGTTTATAGTTCTAGCACAATAATAGTAAATAGTTCTGTGGTTTGTAAGAATAATGACAGTACTCTTTGGCATCATAGGATGTGAAATATTACTTATAATCATTTGTCTCATATTCCTACTTTTAAAATTCAAAATTCTTGTAATAAAGCTTGTGTTACTGGCCCTTTATCCAAGAAAGAAATAATTTTTTTTCTATTAGTTTCAATATAGCTTCAAAATGTTTTGAGTTGATTTATACTGATGTATGGGTATCATACAAGCAAAAATCTTTAACTAGAGCCATATACATCTTAACAATAATTGATGATTACTCAAAATGTACCTGGACATATCGATTATAAGATAAAACTCAAGTTCCAAATGTCTTAATTAATTTTTGTAGTGTTGTAAAATGGCAATTTGACACTTACGTGAAATGTATTAGAAGTGATAATGGGTCTGAATTTGCTAATCAAACCCTAGGTTCAATCTTTTAGAGGAGAGGAATAATCCACTAAAGGAGTGTTATAGATACACCCTAGTAGAATGGTAGGGCAGAAAGAAAAAACAAACACCTTCTTCTCATAGCTCGAGCCTTGAGAATTCATACATCTTTGAGTTATAATTTTTGGGAGGAATGTGTTGTAGGAGCTACATACCTTATTAATCTTATTCCTTCATTTGCTATAAACTGGGAATAATCATATGAAAGAGTTTTTAAAAGGAAACCTACATATAATAACATTTAGGTGTTTGGATGTTTAATCTATGCAGCAAATACTTCTCCTTCAAAAGTAAAGTTTGATAATAGAACTATAAAATGCATATTCATAGGGTAGACACCATGATAAAAAGCATAGAATTTCTTTGACTTAGAAAAAAGACAAATTAAGATCAGTAGAGCTACTACCTTTTCATGGTCAAGAGACAAGTACAAAGCTCGTCTTGTGGAAAAGGGAAACACTCAGGTAAAAGGAGAAGACTATAATGATAGTTTCTCACCTGATGCAGAAACAGTGACTTTCAGACTATTAATCATTATAGGAACTAACTCTCATTAAACATTATTCCAAATGGACATTAATAATTCCTTCTTACATGGTAATAGAAAATGAACAAATTTTCATGATTCCACTACTAGGATACAAGGGAGTAAAGCCATGATAAGTCTACAAACTAAAGCAAGCTCTATATGGTTTAAAATGGGCCCTAAGACAATGGAATGAAAAATTCACAAAGGCACTTAAAAGTTATGGCTTTTAGCAATCAACGAGTGATTATTGTTTATTCTTTTATCATCATATTAGCACCATTATAATCCTGTTGATCTATTTGAATGAGATCCTTATCACATGAATTTTTAAAGAAAAAATTACTAAAATCAAAAGCTACCTTAATTCAAAGTTCTCTCTTAATGACATAGGGCATGCCAAGTTCTTTCTAGGACTAGAAATTGCAAGGATAGAAGTTGGTACCTTTTCATGCCAAATGAAATATAATTTAGAACTTCTATATAACTCTAACCTTCAAGTTGCCATTCAGACCTTCTATATAACTCTAATCTTCGAGTTGCCACTCCTACAAAGACACCCTTGCAAACATGGTTTAAATTGATGAACACTAGTGAAGGTTTTATTTTTATCAAATATAGATATTTACAAGAGGTTGATAGGGAGATTGCTTTACATTAATTTGAATATTTTATATCTTAGTTATGATATTCAATAACTAAGTCAATTTATGGAATATCCAAGTTAGATTCAAACGAATATTGTGGTTCATTTACTCAAATATCTAAAAGGAAGTCAATCAAGAGGTATATATTATTCTGTTGGCAGAAATAATCAGCTCTATGCCTACTTAGATGTTGATTGGGCCACATGTGCAGGATAAGAAACTCTCTTGTAGGATACTCAATATTCCTTGGACCTTCCAAAAAGCAAGTTACGACCTTTATATCCTCAGTTGAGGCAGAATATTGAAGTATGGCCACAACTGTTACAGAATTGCTATGGATTTTGTATATTTTAAAGGAATTAAGAATACTTCTTCTTTTACCAATTCTCTTATATTGTGACAATAAGGATGCCAATCATATTGCAAGAAATGCTCTAAACATCTTAACATAGACTGTCACATAGTGTGTAATCAAGTTAAAGAAGGATTGCAACACATTGTGTCTCTTCAAACAAACAATAGGCAAATCTTCTCACGAAGCACTTTTAAGCTTTAATCATTAGCAAATGGCTACCAAGATAGGGCTTTTCACTCCTTCATATAGTTCAAACCCACTCAGCTTGAGGAGGTGATGTAGAGAACAAAGAGCTTATGATTATCATTTAAAAGATTCAAGGCATTTTTAGTTTCTCTAGCTTTATTTGAGTTTTACTTTTTTCCTTAGCTTAGGTAACGATTTATTTTTCATATCTTTCCCATTCATTTTGTTTCCAAAATGAATTAATTCCTAGATTAGATTTTAGCTTTATTTTTAAGCTATTAGCTGGTATAAATAAAAAGGGTTTTCTCTATTTTGAATCAGAAGAAAATAATTCAAACAGTCTCTTCTTTATTTTCAATGTCTTCTTGTACAAGATCATTGGCATCTTCTTGGCAATAAAAACACCAAATACTTTCATGCCATTATCAACCTTCACCACAGACATGATTTTATTTCCTATGTTTTTGCTGGTGGGAATTTTTTAACTGAGCCATTGGATATTAAGAAGGAAATCAGTGCTTATTTTTCAATATTATATGACAGGTAATAGGTTATTTCTTTTAGCCTGGATTCAATACCGATTAGATCCCTGCCTCTTAATGATGCTTCTGACCTAATCACTCCATTTTTTGAATAAGAGGTGTATGGTGCGCTAATGTTTTGTCACCCTCACAAGGCTTCGGGTCTCAACAGTTTCAATTTCTTATTTTACTGTAATGCATGGTGCCGGATGAAGAAGGATTTCCTTTCTAATTTCATATCCATTTTTGAAAATGAAAGGTTGCTACCAAAACACCTCAATCACTCTTTCATGGTCCTAATTCCAAAGATATCTTCCAATCTTAAAGACTACTGATTAATTAGTCTTATCAAAGGAATGTTTAAGTTGATTTCTAAGATTTCTCATAAGCTTTCATTCCTTCTACCCTCTTTGGTATCAGAGAACCAATTTTCTTTCATGATAGGGCATAATATTCACGAATGCTCTTTTATTACTTTGGAGTTGATGCATCTTCTAAAAAAAAGAAATTAAAGCTTCCTTCTTATCAAAATTGATTTTAAAAAAGGATTCATTTTAGTGTATTGGGATTTTTTACTAGCTATCGTAAAGAAAATGAATTTTCCTTCTAAGTGGTGTTCAATTGGGATGCGCTATTTTCTTAGCTCATCATCCATATCTCCTTTAATAAATGGTTCTCTATATGATCCTTTTCAATTGAAAAGGGCAATAAGTCAATTTGATTTGGTTTCTCCAATGCTCTTTAATCTTATGGTGAATGGGATGAAATGTATCATTCGCCAACCTCAAATTCTGGGATTACTAAAGGGGTTTCTTTAGGAGATTCGAATGATCAAGTCTCGATTCTTCAATTTATTGATAATACCCTACTTTTTATGCCAAATGATACCTTTACGTTTGATGCTTAATTTAGATTCTCAAAATTTTTGAAGTTATCCTCTGGCTTAATATTAATTTCTCTAAGAGCTCTATTTCCAGAGTAAATGTATCGCAACAGGATATTTTCGTCCTTGTTGAGAGAACTAATTGCATCACTTTAGACTTCCCTTTCTCATATTTAGGGCTACCTTTCTCTACTAGGAACTTTTATTCCTCAAAATGGGATTCGATTGTAGCTAAAATTCAAAATTGACTAAACTGTTGGCAAGACAATTTTATTTCTCCATTTGGTAGATTGGTGCGGATTAAGCTGATAGTCTAGAGTATCCACATCTATTTTTTTATCACTTTTCTTCCCATTTTTTTATAGAATGGGAATTTAGAAGGGAGAAGAATAGGAAAAGTTGCATAGGATTCATTATGTTAGGCTTTGGATTTACATAGCTTAGCTTGTCTCAATTTGTGGTTGTTAAATCGGAGTTTATTGCCTAAATGGATGTGGAGACTTGGAGATTTTGATTTGCACTCCCTATGGAGTAGAATTTGCATGTTGGGACGATATGTTTCTATCGAGATGTTTAGATATTTCTGTGTTGTGGAGGAGTTTTGTAAAAGTTTGTAGATTTGATTCCCAAATTTAGGATTGTTTTATTGCTTGTGTTTCAGTGCCAGTGGGTGATGGTGTTTGAACTAGCTTCTGGATGGACAAATGAGTCTCAAACTTACCCCTTTGTTGAGCTCTTTCTAAGCCTACATTATCTGGCCCACAACAAGAAATGTTTAATAGTGGATTTTTTTCAATCGATGGGAGCTGTAATTTCATTGTGAGAATGAAAATTTTAGAGCAATAGTCTTGCGCTAATCTTAAAAGATCCATTCAAAGATATATTATTTTTATAGGTGCGCTTGATCGGTTGCGCTGGAAAAGAAAGATTGTTGAATATTCTTCTTAAATTTTTTACAAGGATTAGTCCAATCATTTTGCAAACCATCTGAATGTTAAATTCATTGGATATTTTATGGAAATCCTTAGCTCCACCTAAAGTGAAATTCTATATTCGTTAGCATTAAAAGATCTAATCTCATCTTGTTCCCTTTCTTGCATACAAAGGTATTTCCTTAGTTTTGGGAGAGCTTGCCAACTATGTTTCTCTCCCCAAGAATCTGTTCATGCCATTCACAACTGTCTGAAATTGATCGTGGCTTTTTTGTCAAAATTGTAGCCTCTTGGGTAATGCCGCTTTCACTGCATGCGTTTATTTTATGTTGGTATGATATGTTTAAGGACAAGTGCCATCAAAGCTTTTCAATGATTCTTATGTTACAATTCATGTGGAATATTTGGAAATCGAGAAACAACATGAAAGAGCATCAATACAATTTGAACAAGTTATTTATCATTCGGTGGTAGAATCAACAACTTTCTACAAGGCCTTGTTCAAAGAATTTTCATACTCAGGCTTGGATGTTTTTCTATGCTACTTTAGAATAATTGTATTGGTAACCTCATTAACTTAGCACTTATACTTTCATTGTAACGTTTTTTTCGTTTTCCCAAACTTGTCATTGTAGCCTTAAGTGTGCGAAAGCAAGTTGTTATGAGTTTTCTTTGTCCCTTTCTCGTGGCTTTAATATATTTTCTTACTTATAAAAAAGGTATGTCATTTTCTAGAAATATAAAAACAAGTTGGATTTATATGAAAAGCAATTTTTGTTGTCCTAAATTTAGAATTAAAATCGATTTTCTGATCACCTTCAAAATACAAATATTTTATTTTTGCTTTTTGAAAAAAATAGATTTTTTTTAAATTCAGAATAATAAAATGTATTTTTTATTTAAGATTTTACGATTCTTTCATTCTGCTGGTATGGATGTAAAATCTTAGTATTTTTTAATATTATTTATATTTATTTTTTTAATATTTATTAGTTTTTAATTAATGATGTTGTAAAATCTGATGCGAAAATAAACGGCTTGTGGAGCAAAAATATACCAAAAATATTAGAATTTTGATTGTCACGTATGTTAACGCCTCGTCCATAATTTTTGTGAAACTAATCGAAAGATGGTGTACGGAATGAGATTTGAATCCCTTTAACTCAACTCTCAACTAAAAGAACCGAACCTACCGTGCAATAGGTCGTTGGTATTATTGAGAAGAGCTTCCTGGCTATATATGAAAACTGAATATGGAATTCTCAAAGAGATGTGGAATCGCCACTCGGTTTACTAACCGAAAAATTTGTGTAATGGTCAGGCCCCGGACGCATTACATGTTGGTTGATTTCTACGATAAAGTGTAGCCTCAAAACAATCTAGGTGAACATACATCTAGCAATCAAAACATGTATTGACTAAAAGGCCTAAATAGAAGAATGTGGTAAAACATGTGAATAAATAAATAAGTAAATAACATATGAAGAAAAGAGGGAGACAAGATAGGGAACATGCATATAGAAACATGTGTTGGGGGTTGGGGGGGGAGGAGGGGGGGAGGTATAAAACATAATAACATGTGAAAAGAAGATAAACTTAAAACTAAGGTTTAGAATGAGTTTAAAGATGAGAAGGGGTGCATACATAAAGAACATGGCATTATGCGCTTGAGTGTTAGGCCCACGGGTCTAAATCAAAGGTTTGAGCGGGCTTTTGGACTTTGGCCCAAAAGTTAAAATACTAACCTATTACAAATTTTAATAAATAATTAGGAAAATTATTCTATGCCATCAAGGCATACATACCGTCATTTTTTTCTTCATTGGATGAATGTATAAGTGATTGACCTTTTTAAAATAGTGGTTGACATATTACTATTTAAGAGGAAAAAAGTGACGGTATGTATGCCTTGAGGGCATTGAAGAATTACCCAAATAATAATACATCCCAAAATAAATAAATGCTAAAAAATAAACCTACACTAATTAATATAGACATAAACTAATTGTATACATAATCTTCTTTTGCTCCAAGATGGACCTTCTCGGATTGGGCTTAGAATTTTAGAGCACGTGAAATAACAAACTTGTACAAATAATGCTAAATAAAACATATTTCTACCACATGATTAAATGCATGAAAATATCCTAACTTAATTAAAAATGAAAAGTATGATTAATAGTTGAATAATCGTGATTTCCCATACTTTAGAACTAAGATTTAACATTTTTAGAAAATAAATTTTACAAACAGACTAAAAACATCACACTGAGTATAAACAAAGGCAAACGGATCTGAAACGGAGGAAAGGGGATCTGGCCAGATCTAACCTGATCCGTACAGACTAGCCGAATTCTGACGGAGCCCCCATGGAGTTCGTTTAGTCTCAAATTTTTCAAAAACAAAATATAGGTTAAATATGACAGAAATGTGCAAAATAAAGAAATTTACTCTACTTTGACAACTTGAACCCTTATAACTCAAATTGTTTGAGGAGGGGTTTTGAGTTGAGTATAACTAACTCTAGATTAGTTGTTTTAGACCAGATTTTTATATGAATTTGTGGTGGGTGTACACGTTTAGAGATTTGAAGAAAGAAACAGAAGGTTTAAGTGATTATGACTGAATTTTAGTGGTGTAAACTAAGGTGGTTGAGTTAGTTTTGAACTTTGAATGTTCTTATCTTACTACTTTGGGCTAGTTTCGATCTTGTTTAGGGCTAGAATTTTGGGTGTTTTTGTGTTGTTTTAAGAGAATAGATGTAGGAGATGAAGTTAGGTTGATGAGAGATGAAGTTGGTGGTCAAAAATGATCTGTTTTAGCTGTCTTAAGAACGGTGGTCGAGCATGAAAGACATGCTCTTGTCACTGTTCAGTTCATAGTCTGCTAGAGAGTCCAAGGATAAAATGGAATCTGTCTCACTATTTTTGATCCATGTCAATTCTAACGGGATCGTGGGCTAAAAAAGATTAAAAAAAGTGTAAAATGTAGAGAAAAGAAATTTAGGTTTGATCTCTGACAATCAATTTTAGGTAGTATGAATTTTTACTCGATAATAATGTACGAATGTCATTTTCATTATTGGGTTTTTCGCTCATTCACATCTTATTCTGCAGTGCACAATTATGAATTAACAACGTGGTAATTTTTTTCAGAAAATAATCAGTGGTCAATTTGTGTATATAAAATCTGCATTAAAGTGCCACGGAATATCAATTAATTTTAAGTGACCGTTATGGGATACATTTATAAATAAGGTACTGTCTATTATTTTAAATCTTCAAATTCGATAGCGCCGCACAAATTGACATATTTATCTCTTATATGGCAGTTTTGTGGCAGTATTTTTCATTAAATAATGTTTTACCTAATGAATTTGTTTCTTAATGGAATGCAATCGCGAATGTGGTGGAAAGGTGAGGAATCGATAGATAATGAACCGAATTTAAAGAATTACTCTCTCTTTTATAAAATTATATAAAATTACAATTCAATGTTAAAATAATAAAAATATAATAAATGACTAAAACCAATAATTACATGTTTATTAAAATATCACAATATTTTATTTATTTTTCTAATTCTGTATGTAAAGTAAGGCAATTTTATTAATTTATCCTATTAAAAAATTCTAACCGCTACAGTACTTTTCATCAGATTAGTTTACAAATTTTAGAACTCCAACAAACAAATTTAAAATATAATTTTGGGTGAAAAAATATAATTTTAGTAATAATCAAACTAAATGATTTTATATATATAAATTAAACGTTAATTAACCAAATTTTATTTTCTACACCAAAATCACTGTGCAGGTGAATTTAATTATGGTTAATTATTTATGCTTTTCATATAAATCCAACTTGTTTTATATTTCTAGCTAAAAATGACATTATTTTATATATACTTAATGTTATTAAGAAAATAATTAATTTGTGATATAATATAATTTTTTTTTATTATTTGAGATAAATCAATTGAAATATATTTGATAATACAAAATATATAAATTAAGTTTTAAAAAACAAAAAATGACTGTAAATAACTTTTTATATAATTCCAGATTATTTTGAAATGTTTCTAACATGCAATGTAATTACAACGTGAACCGAAACTCTAACACAAATTAGACATCATCATCCTCCAATTGAAACCCATCGTCGTCGTTTAATAGAAATTCATCAATCCAGCATTTCTTAATTAGAGAGGAAACGACCTTATATTCTGGTTTCTTAGTCACTCTTGTTCCCTTTGTCTGTTTCTTGATTGCTGAACTAACACCCCTCTCTATCCAAGATATAATAGCATTCGATTTATTTTGAAACTTGACAAGACGAATTAATACAGAAGGAAGATCATTAGTTGTAACAGGAATTTCTGGGTTATTCCATAATAGCTCTTGTCTAATTATCTCTGCCAGCAAACATATAACATATGCCCCTAAAATTTCACTCTTCTCCATTGTATTTGCACCCTTGCTGCCCTTTCTTTTCTCGTCTTTTTTGTAATCCTCCCATTTCTTCAAATGTTGTACTTGTTGCATCGAAACGTCGATCACACGAATCCCTCTTTGAATTACAATGGACACTTTGTTCCCAAATGTTGAATCAACATCGACCCATTTAAGCGCAGTACCCACAATTTTCATCTTCTCCAAGAAACTTTCACTTCTATTCAAGAAAACAAGATCTCGAATTAAGCTACAAACCCTAACCCCAAGATTCGCAAGAAATCGTTCACATTCTCTGGCTATTACAGCATGTACTTCGGTTTCCTTCATGCCATTGATATATTCAGATAAAGATTGATTTGAAGGCTCTGCACCACGTTTGTAAACAATCAACTCTCCGTCTTCAAGAAACATAAGAGCCTCGATTCTTGACAACATGCCACAGATTCTTTGCTTCTGAAGCGACTCAATCTTCACACTTATTTCATTTACATCAAGAAACGCACAAACGTCTTTCTTGAACTCTGCTTTCAAGAAGAGATTAGGATTTGAACTCTTAAGCAAATTCTCCACTTTCAAAAAGAGATTTTGATTTGAAATATTAAGCGAATTCTCCAGTTTCTTAAGTACCATTTTCTTTCGCAATCCAGCGAGTCTCTTCGACTTTCTATCTTCATCATTAACGCATTTTAAAATATTACTAGAAACCATCGGTGCAGGCGATGGAACCCTTGCAATTATCGATTGAATCGCATTTTCTATACTGGCAGCACATTTCTTTGGGTCTGTTTGAGTCGTCGACAGGTTCATACCTTCATTCTTTAAGTCTTCTTGCATGGCATTGTTGGAAGGTCGCGAAGTTTTATTCTTTGAGTTCATAATGAAAGAATGGGTTGGAGTTCAGTTTAGGGTTTGGGAATTTCAGGGTAGGAATAATCAAGTTGGGTTTTCTTGATTTTTGAGCGAGCGATAATGAATAATCTCAAGACTCGCCCTTTTAAAGATGACGGCAGTTGAGTCCTTTTGCTGCCAACTGTAAAAAATGTTTTGGACCTCCTCGAAAAGATGCTAGGCCCAGGCCACGATTAAGGCCTAAAAACTATTTACTTGAATAAAATTTTCACATATATCTAAAAAAAACAAAAATATTTGTAAAAATATCTATTACTATAAAATATTTACAAAAATGTCTATAAATATGATAAAAATCAGTAAAAATGAAATAAACAATGAGTAATTTATAAGCATTTTTGTAAATATTTTTTAGTGCAATCATTTTTACAATTAGTTTTTGAAATTAGGTATATGGTGTAGTTTTTACTTAAATTAACCACACAGATAAAATCACAACTATAGAGCTTCAGCTCAAGCTAAACCCAATTGGATTTTTCCCTTTACAGTTTACTTTTTATAATTCTAAGATTAAGATACATTTAACTCATAAAAAAAATATAATAACTTTTGAGAATTCCATTTTAAACCAAATCCATATAAATTATACACCATAAATCAAATTATTATTTTCGGCTTTTGATCCGCTTTTTTAATCACAAAATCAAACAGATATTAATTTTTCTTCCAAACTTAATTATCCAATTGGGTTGGTGGATGTTTTACATAAATACGGTTTAAAATAAAATATTTATAAAAATATCTTTTTCAAAATTTTAAAAAAAATACCGGTATTAATTTTAATTTAGTATAAAATTAACATAAAAATAACATAAAACTCACTATATACCACGTAAAACTTAACATAAAAATTAATATAAAATTCAGTATCTATCATGTAAAAACTTGGCTAAACATATATTTTCACCGGTATTTTTGAAAGACACACTAACATGACGGTATTGTTGTAAATTTTTTTAATTAAAAGGTAGATTATGTGATTATCACTTGATTACTTACGTCCTGTTAGGTTTTGCACACCCCACACCTCATTCAAGATGGCCCACAGCTCATTGGGCTCTTTATTGTCCAAAAAAAAATATCCTAACCCTTGGCAATGCAAAAACTTATTTCGAAACTTCAAGATGTATGAATCCTCACCTATTTGATAACATTGCACTGTCATGGAATCGCAACAAAATTTGCTCCCAAATCCAGTAATGCACCCTGCCAAAGAAAGCAGTATAATTCAGAGCCTTCGATGAGGTTGAAGTTGAACAGTAACATTATCCAGTAATGCAGCCTGCCAAAGAAAGTAGTATAATTTAGAGCCTTCCATGAGGTTGAAGTTGAACAATAACATTGTAAAAATACAACTGTACCGACTGTAGGCCTTTATGTACTCGATCTGCTCATCTTCAATGAATCCAATATCCCTCACTTTCTGTGGTAGGCATCTATATCTTGGAGTATGACGTTATCAGACCTCAACAGCTTCTTTATCTGGCAATTCCTTTGCCACTCTTCTCACTCTTTTTATGGAAATCATTTTCGCTTCCTCAACTATGCAGAAAAACTATATTAGAATACGTTATCAGCAATTTGATTCACCACCAGCATATCGCAACAGCTCCTAACGTGCTATCAACGAAGAATGTGATAAGAAGTTTAGGGAGTCAGAAAACAAGCTTGGCCAAATTTCAATCTCAAAGAAGATTGAAATCTACAGACAACACTGAATAGTATTCTAGGTCGATAGAGTTTGAAGGCTTAATATATTTTTCCCTTTGTTATTTATTTTTTCTTGTTGATTAGTTATATATGCATTGCTCAATGTTTCTTTTAGTTTTTCAATTCAATAATACTCTAGATTTGTAGTGCTAATCATTTTAGTCACCAAAAAAACAAAATAAGTACAAAAAATATAGACAAAGCCCAATACTATGTGATACTTAAGTGATAAATTATGTTAATATAGCTGAGTAGCGGAAGCTGACTAAAAACACAAATAATGGCAAAAATCAGTTAAATTCAAATCTATGGGATTGCCACCCATCCATATTCTTCTACTCATCCAACGTCATTCTCTCGGGAATAAAACAATTCGACCTTGAATTGCTATCCTTCAATTGAATCCATCTCCACATTTGAATGAAAATTATATCACCTCAAAGAGTCAACTGAAAATCACATCAAGCCATACTATTTATATACAGTTTTGAATGATAATCAAAACTAACCACAAACGGATTTACATACGAATTCTCTCTACTTAAAATATTATAGAGACCTTCATAAATAATTGGCGGTAAATCCTAATTAAAAACCGTCATTTTCTCCTCACTTCTGATAAAAAAATATATCATTATAAATAAAACACCCATCACAGATATTGTTTTTCAAATATTCGTCATCATAATCATAACAAAGGACATCCAAATCATGTAATTCGTTCCTATTTTTATTTTCAAACCTTTATTCCTTGTCATCCATCTTTTAGTTGAGGAGATTCGACTTCTCTTGGTCGATGACTTCTTTCAAACCACGTTGAACACCCCTCCTTTGTTGCATAGTTTAGATTGATTTAGCTCTAATACCAAGCTAAAGTAGCAGAAGCTAAATAAAAATACGAATAAGTTAATGAAAGATCTTTTATTAAAACTACACATGTCTCCACTTAACATCAACTAGAAGACTTATTCACAAAGAATCTTACTGGACACAAACATCATTTATTTGCTTTAAAACTAGGCTTAATTTATCCTTTAAAAAATTCCAAGCTTCCAGCTTGAGTGGTGGATGAAGAGCATACAATATCATCTTTATGTCAATTCTGTTACAAGTCCAAATTTGAAGGACTAAAACCATCTTTTTCCCTTTTTCCTTTTCAGTTGAAAATTGTTATGCCTCCTTCCTTAATTCCACCTGATATCCTCTTTATTTACTTTTCTAGAAGAATAAATTATTTCCTTTTCTATGTATTGTGATTAGATCTAACACTATCAATCATGCATAAGAAGCATCAGACTCTTGTTTTTAATCAATGAGAATAATTTTAATTCTCAAATATCTTTTAAATTCGGGTTAAAATCATTGGTGGTATCTTATCTATGAATGTGTTACAAAATTATTGCTTAAAATCAATTTGACATTTCATGTTACCGTAATTTTAATTTCATATATACCGATTGGTCACTTGTTATTTTCTAAACAAAAATTGTGTCGTAGCAATCATAATTTCACTATTTTCAGATGCCCCAAAGGTGTCTTCTTTCACATTAAATATTGTCATGTCATTTTGGAGTGAGGCTCGAACTCGACACCTCTTTGAAAATGCAACATTTGGTACTAGTAGTTTTACCATTACACCAAGACCTCGTTGGTGGGAGAACATAAGTATATAAATAATTGCTACAGTAATATGTCATTTTTTTAATATTTTTCTAAATATATTTTTTTAACTTAATCTAAATGTTTTATATTTTCAACTATATTTCAATTAATTTATCTCAAATAATATAAATATTTCGATAAAGGTAAAATGATTGCGCTATAAAGGTGGTTTTATAGAAAGCATGTGATACTTTGAATTAGGGCTTTATCCATGAGGTGTTATTCGGGTTCAAATTTTCAAAAAGTTTTATCAAATGGGCCATGGCTTGTATCAGAAATAGCATATTTTCTATTAAACCACACCAAGAAGGGAAATTACTTGAACTTACATACTTTCGCCGTACAAACAAGCAATAACAAGTAAAAAGCAAGGGTCCATTTCAACCTACAATGAACTAAACTAAATAATTACAAAAAATACTATCTAATGAGCTATACACAACACTTACAGAGAAAGGAAATGAAGGATGATGAATACGATACAAGGCTACTGAATCAACTATAAATATATACATCACGGATAAAACATCTTTAAAAACATTGTTGAACACTCTAGAGTTCGTATTCTTTCAAATAGCCCATAAAAGGTAAAGACAAAGTAGTCTTCATAGATCTAAATATACATGACGACTGAAAATGGTGAAAATAGAAGAAATAAATCCTGTAATAGAGTGAGGCATGGTCCAGGCGAACCCAATCTTCTGAAGTAACCAACTCCACAAATTCCAAGTAGTAGGACAAAGGAAAAGAGTATGTTTTGCATCTTCGACTAAATCCATACACAAGGTACATGCACTCCCAAAATAGAACTGGACAGCTCTAGCAAGTAGAAAAGCAGAACAAGGAATACGTCGACACATAGCTAACCAAGTAAAAAACTTCACCCGCGGACTCACTAAGGATCCTCAAACTGCCATATAAGTACTGTCACAAGATATACTAAAGGATTTGTTCCAAAGTTCCTTATAAGAAGAAAGAGAGAAGGCATACTTTTTTCCATACCAAATCAACTAATCATGAGAATTCTACAACAATACAACATCCTACACAAGGGTTTGAATATCAAGAAGAGAAACTAACTCTCCAATACGCAACCTTCGGGACCAAATCAAGGAATCAATATTCGTAACCACTTCTGCCACCGTGACAAGCTTGTTTCTACAGATGCGGAATAAATCGATAAAATGATCCTTAAATAAAAAATCCCCAAACCAACTATCATATCAAAACAAAGTGCGAGAACCATCACCAATATAAGAAGAAAGATTATAA
>CANXYA011003324.1:0-10951 GCA_948193465.1 Acalypha hispida
ATATTAGATTCAATTGAATTAAAGACTTATTGATTCATAAAAAATTAACAAAGAAAAGTAGAAGAAATTGAATAAATGTGGAAAGGAAGAAGAAAGTGAATCTTGGACTATTTTGATTTTGGGTAGATACACTTGTACACATTTTCAAATACATTTATCATAGTTATGAATTATTTATTCGTATAAATACTATACCAACACACTGTAAATATAAGTTACACATAAAAAAATAGTTTTTTAAAAAAACTGGAAACAAGTGTCCTCACGGTTTCATATCACGACTTCACGGTTTCTTTTAGATTATGAATATTTTTTTTGATATTTACAGTTAATAAGTTAAGAATCTTTTATATTTGCTAATTATTTTCCTTTGAATATAAATAATAAATGTTAAATTTTTTTAATATCCAGAAATTATTGAAATAAAAAAAACTAAGATTGAGATATTTTATCATTCTTAATATTCTCTTATTATTTACTTCATTCATCTCAAAATTATAATTCCAATTGAAATATTTTTTATTAATTATCTCAAACTGAACTATAATTTTGCGATGAAGGCAGTAAATACAATACCAACACACTTTACATACACATATGAATTGAATTTTGTGGCCTTTCAAAAAGACTTGCCAAAGTTTTCTATGGACTGCACTTTTGACCCGCTTCATTAGGAATCTAAAAAAAAAAAAGTTCATTAACAATTTAATCAAAATGCATTACCAAAAAGATTAAAAACTCCACATACCTTATTTGAATTGGTTTTCAAAGGACTAGATTATGTTGAATAGTAATCAACATGATTAAATGGAGTATTATCAGAAACAAATTTTAATTTGCAAGACGATGAAATTAGATTGAAAGGGATAAATTTACTTGAGTGCACCTAGTCAACGACTAAGATGAACCAAGGTCGAACACAAGGATCTCGGGGTGCTAAGGCAAGAGAAAAGTGCTTTTGTGTGTGAATTGATCAATGGAAATTGGTTTGAATATAATTAAAATGAAAATATAAAGCAATTGCAAGCAAATTAAAACAAAAGTTTGGGTGAGAACTTTTATCGAACACCTTGCGAGCGAAAATGGAAAGTGTAACCAATACAAGAAAAACATAGATGACATCACATTTAGCATTGACATTTAACATTGTTTGATTAATGTAGAGTGCATACATGTTGATAGATGGTGAATTAGTCAAACAAAAGCCTATCTCTAGGACACTTACTATCAATTAGTTAAGTAGTCTTAGGCCTAATTCTCATTTTTACCTAGAGTACTAATCAATTGCATTGGGCACAAACTCTTCACATAATCATTTAAGAGTCCAACTAACTCTATCTCTAGTCCAATTGAAGTTAGATTCCACTATGGTGGTCTCTAACTAACTCACATTCTCAGGAAGCTAATTAATCAAATTAAACAACATAGTTGGCCAAATAGTATTGCTCAAAACAATTACACATAATGGAAATCCAATAAACTCATATGCATTAAGAAACCATCATTCAATCAATATTCAACAACCAATATTAAGGGACACCACCTACTAAGGGTCTTAGCGACTCATGCTCAAAACAATATTCATACAAGCATAAAAGAACATAATATTCATAAGCATATAACCAAGAAAACAAGACTTAGAATAAACTATTGGTAAATTTCTTATTCTCCTTGTTGATGAAGATTGATTTGTTGCAGATGATGCCAAGTCCTTGAAGTTAGCTCCAAAATCTCTCCAAATCTTCCTTCCTCTTCTTGAATAGGTGATGAGAAGACACATTCTTGGTGTTTTTTTGATGCAAAAAATGTGTGTAGTGATTTTATTTGTACAATGCATAATATTTGTTTTCTTTGGTCTTCTACTTCTTTTGTTGGCTTGAAAGGTGGGGCTCCCACCATTTCTTGGGCCCCTTTTAGTTAACTTAAACCCATCTTGCTAGAGTGTGGCACAAACGTGGCGTGGAGTAGGCTTCAAGATCTGAAAGTTGAGCTTCCATTCCATGCATTTCATCTGGGTTAAACTTTGAGTGATTACTTTTTTCGATTTCTGTTCCAAAACCAAGAATGCTCCAAAAGCTCCAAATCCTACATCAAACACTTTATGATAAAATGTGCAACAAAAGACCATAAAAATCAAGCATATGCAACCATAATTTCTTAATAAACATGTTATGACAATTTAACATATGTGTGGAGCTTCTGCCTAGACGAGGAGGAATTTAAGCTAAAATCAAGGAAAATAATAAGAAAGCATGCAAGAATGAGACACTAATACCAATAAATAGTGGTGACAGTCACACATTATCATTAGACTATTAGATTAAATATTTTTATGGGAAAATGCTAGATTATATTGAATTAAATACATTGATGCACAAAAACATAAAATGTTGGGCTACTTTGATTTTGGGTAAATACACATAGTTATACGCATTTTCAAATGCATTTATCATAATTATGAACCATTTCTGGTATAAATACAATACCATTACACCGTAAATACAAGTTACGTAAAAAAATAGTTTTCTAAAGAAGCTAAAAACAAGTGTCCTCACTGTTCGAATCACGGCTTCACTAACTCATGAGCCAACCTGTGACACGTACTTGAATTTTTTTAATTTGAATTGAAAATTGATATTTGCACCACGACTTGTCTCACGGTTGGCCAGGCCATGAGTTAGGCCATGGGACAACCTGAAACTTCAATAAAATCACATTTAAACACCTAAAACTCATCCAATCTCAACAGTTAACTTCATCCAATTATATTAAACATTAAATCATACACAAACATCATAATATTTAACTGAACATCATTCTATTATAACTATAACTCATTCGGACTTAAAACAACATTCAAAGGGAAACTTTAAGTGCCTTAACTGAAAGATCTCATAAACACATTCAAATATCATTCAAATGCTCATCATCAAAATGAAATGTATGCAATATGAGTTGTCCATTGGCCCCCGCTTGAAAATGATTTTCTATGTGAATTAAGAGTAGAGACAAGCTTTATCTACTACTTTAAAACCTAAAAAAAATCTGCAAAAGGGTGAGCGTGTAACGCAATAAGTAAATAAATAATGCACATTACCCATATCAAATAATTTACGGACAAAAACTCAATTTGCCTATCAACGTTTAGACAAAATCTCAATTTGCTTCATTTCAACCTTCTAACTCAATTTGCCTGACACCTTTATCTAAATGACTCAAATCGACATGTTTTGTTTGTCTTTTTTCTAATATAAGGTCTAATTAAGACCCAATATTTGAATAAAAGTATGAGTTTAGCACAAATTGATCAATTGTTTCAAAAAGTCCATAAATATTTTTTTAAAATACGTATTAATTTTAAACATTATTTATATTCTAATAAAAAGTATAAAAATATTTAATTAAAATCTAAAAAATAATTTAGTAAAAACCGTATAATATTTTTTTACTAAATATATTTAAAGACTAAAAAATATACAAATTCAAGCATAAAAATTATTAAATAGATTATATTAATAATATGTTAATAAATTTTTAAAACATATAAAAATAGATCATAATAAAAATACTTTTTCATATTTTTTATTAATTTTTAATAATAAAAATTATATTAATAAATTAATCAAAACAAATTTAAAATATAATCATAATCCATAATATTATTATAATTATATTTTCATATGTTTAATAAATTTTGTGAATTAAATTAAAAATAAAAAATGTATAACAAATTAGTAAAAATAATAGTTTGATCGATCGGTCTTTTTCATATTTTTAGTTTTCAAATTTAATATATTTTAGTTTTTAATTTTTAAATATTATAACTATAAATAAAAAAATCGTCTCTCTCCTCTCACGGCAAATGTCATCTCTTATGTCAGAAGAGCAAAAAGCGACAAAGTTTTTATAACAGTGTAATGGAAACGAACATCAACAGAAGCATGATTGAAATTCAGAAGACTAATAAACCTAATTGGAGTGGTTTATTCAAATCAAATAGAGTTCAATTAGAGGAATGTAAGCTCAGATTCATTCCACCGGCGGTAAATGAAGGGATTCGAGTGGTGCGAATTAGGAAGGAGGCTATGGAAGAAGAAGCCATGAAATGGAACCATGCTCTAATTGGAAGCGTTTTTGGGGTTAATCCTAGGTTTTTCAAGATGGACAATTTCATTCAAAATCGATGGAAAGAATTAGGGATCAGGGATGTGAAGCTTGTTAAAACAAATGTTTTTATGTTCATTTTTTATGACGAGGAGGGGAAATTACAGGCACTATCAGATGGGCCAATTACTTTTGATGAACGTCCACTTCTGTTGCAGGAGTGGAAGCCGAGGATGAATTTTGATCTCGAATCAGTTTAATTTGTTTCTGTATGGATCCAGTTGCCATATCTTCCATGGGAGTTATGGAGTATAAAGTCATTAAGTGCAATTGAAAGCGCTATAGGTAATCCTCTTTTTACTGATAAATGTACACAGTAGTGTAGTAGACTCTCATATGCTAGGATGCTAGTGAAAATGAAGTTGAATGGAATCTTACCTTCTAAGATTACACTAGAGTTAAAATCGAGAAAAAAAAATTGAACATGTGGTTTATGAATGGAAACCATATCAATATGGTAACTGTAGGAAGTTTGGCCATAAGTCAGAACACTGTAAGGCTGTGGAGGAAGTTAAGAAATATAACGTATCTCACAGCTATGGAACTATAGCAAAGGGTGATGATGGTGATAATTATACTTGGAGGGATGCAGGTATGAAGCAAAATTCTTCTTAAACCTAGAGGCTGAGTAAGCCTTTGGATAGCGACAAATGATACTTACATGGAATATTAGGGGTGACCCCTATAAAAAATCAGAGTTTAAATCTCTGATTTATAAGAATAAAATAGTCATAGCCTAGTATAGTTAAGCCTAGAGTATGATCTAATAATGTGGAAGTGGTATAAGATAGGTTAGATCTTAATGGTTGGAATCCTATTATAAATAATAGTTGTTGTGATTGTGCTAGAAGTTGGTTGGTGTATTGTGCAGCCAAAGTTACATTTAGTATCATAAAAAAGGATGCTCAATTTATCTCTTGTGATGTGTCCTTCAATAATGTTGCTTTCAACTAGACTGTCACATATGGTTTAAACAATATTAATGATAGGGCTTCTATGTGGGATTATCTCAGTGGTTTGGGTAGGAGTTTGAACTGCCCTTGGATCCTTCGAGGGAATTAGAGTGTTGTCATTAGTAAAGAAGATAGAGTGGGGGTAATGCTTTGGATGAAAGGCATATAATGAGATGTCAAATTTTATTCAAGATATGGATCTCATTGATTTAAAGAATAGTGGTTATTTTTATTCATAGAGCAATAATCAATTAGATGAGAAAAGAATTTGGAAGAGATTAGATATGGGTTTGATTAACGTTGCTGGTTCTGATATATTCTCGTGAGTCTATTCTATTTCTTTAGGTCCACTTCTTACTAATCACTCTCCTCTCATAATCATCCCTGATCAAAGTAGTTCTTATGGGAAGAAGAATTTTAAATATTTTAATTTTTAGGCTCAGCACAGATAGTGAAGGAAGCCTAGAATATTAGAGCAGATGGTTTTTCTGCTTACAGAATAGTCAAGAAGCTGTATATGGTTAAAGAGAAGCTAAAAGTCCTGAATAAGACTAAATTCAATGACATTTCAAATCAAGTAAAAAGGCAGGAAGAAAAGTTGGCTTTGTTCCAAAGTAATATGCATCAGGACCTTTCAAACAACCATAGAGAGAATTAGCAGCAAATGCAGGCTGAGCTTAGAAGACTGGTGAGTTTTGAAGAAAGCTATCTTAGGTAGAAATCTAGACTTAATTGGCTTCAATTAGGGGATACTAACTCTAGATTTTACCACAGTCATATTAGAAAGAGACGTATTCAGAATAATGTCCCTCACAATCTGAATAGTAATAATGTCAAGATTACTGGTGATCAAGAGAACCATAATGCTTTTATTCAACATTTTAAAAGTATAATGGAAATAGATTTAGATTACAGGAGCCATATTGATAGTGATATTATCAGGAGGGGTGTTATTTTAAATACTGAAGACTGTCATCAGCTCATTAAAGTCATTTCTATGGTGGAGGTTAATGACTGTTTATTTAGCATCAGTTCAGATAAAGCTCAAGGTTTGGACGGATTCAACAACCATTTTCATAAAGCCACCTGGTCTATTATAAAGGAGGATGTGCTAAGTATGGTTCAAGAAGCTTTTCACTCAGGTAAAATTCTGAAACATATCAATAAAACAACAATTATTGTTATTCCAAAGTCTTTGCATGCTAAGAAGATTGGTGATTTTAGACCTATTATCCTACTGTTAAGTTTTATACAAGGTTATTACTAAAGTGATCTTTAAAAGATCGAAGCCCCTTCTTAGTAAAATTTTCTCTTTAAATCAATCTGCATTTGTTGTTGGTAGTTATATTGGTGATAATGTTGCTTTGGCTCAAAAGATAATGCATAATTATCATAAGAATTCTGGAGTTGCTAGGTGCACTATTAAAATTAACCTCCAAAAGGCGTATGATTCCATTTTTTGGGATTACCTTGAGGAAGTTTTAATAGCTTTTGGATTTCCAAATAGTTTTATCAAGCTTATTATAGAGTGTGTGAGGTCTACTACTTATTCAATTATGTGGAAAGGTTCTCATGGTTAAGGGAAGAGAGGTTTAAGGCAAGAGGACCCCATGTCCCTTTTATTATTCGTGCTTTGTATGAAGTATTTTTCAAAGTGTTTACAGAATAATATCAGCTGCAGCTTTAAGTTTCATCCAGGATGCAAGATTATGAAGTTAAATCATATGCTTTTTTGCAGATGACCTGCTAATTTTTACTACTGGCCATTATGATACAGTTATGGAGATATTTAATATGCTCCAAGTGTTCAAGAAAGTTTCAAGACTAGCTTTTAACAGAGTTAAGACTCGAATATTTTTTGCCAATGTAGATAGCAATACTAAAAGAAGAATTCTACAAGATACTAGCTTCATTGAAGGGAATCTCCCAGTAAAATACCTTGGAATACCATTAATCACTAAAAAGCTATCTATTAATGATTGCCAACCTCTGGTGGAGAAAGTTCAAGCTCAGATTCTCTCTTGGAGCAACAAATTCCTTACTTATGCAAGTAGACTTGTTCTTGTCAAAACAGTCCTGTCCAGTTTGCATATATACTGGTCATCCTTGATGCTCCCTCCCTAGAAAGTCTCAGCTCTTCTTGACAACATGTGTAAGAACTTCATTTAGTCAGGTATTGCCTCTATGTTTAGCAAGAATAAAGTTGTTTGACATAGTATTTGTAAGCCAAAGGCTTGAGGGAGGTATGGATATAAAATCTGTTGATATGTGGAATAGAGTAGCTGTTAGCAAATTATTATGGAGAATTATTAATAAAGATAATACTCTCTAGTATAGATGGGTGCATCAAAATAGTTTGAAGTGTAAGAGTATTTGGTAGGTGAATAGTAATCCCAAAAGCTTATACCTCTTGTAAAACCCTTCTTGGAGTATAAAGTAGGTAATGGGAGATCCTTTTCATTGTCGCATGATCCATGGAGTAATGGAAAGTCCTTAGTTGATAAGTACCCCCATTTGTATAATCTAAATTCTGGAATTCAAGAAAATAGTACTATTGTTGATCGTTGGCATAATGGCAAATGGTTGATGAAAGATAATGTTGAGTGTAGAACCATTTATGATGACCGCACTAATCTGGTTTTAAATGATGGCAAAGATGAAGTGAGATGGAAAGGCAACAATAAATTCTCTATGAAACAAGCTAGGTCAAGCTTTAATCCTCTAGGCAGCAAGGTTGATTGGTACCAGGTTGTTTGGAAAGGTATTAAAGTGCCTAAATGCACTTTTATCCTTTAGCTTGCTTTTTGAGAAGCTTTGCACACCAAAGGCAGAATGCTCAACTGGGGCATTGGTGATGGAAAATGTGTGTTCTACAAGGTGGACATGGAAACTATAGGCCACTGTATCTTTGAATATAGCCATAGCACTACAATCTGGAAATATTTTAAAGCTGTAGGAATCATCCTTTATAATGTCAAGTCCTGTTGCAGACTTAAAAGATGGAGCAGCTCGAAGTGTACAGGTAACACTAGCCTAGCTAGCCTGCGTAGACTGGTGATTGCTTCAATTGTTTATTTTATATGGCAAAGTAGGAACAATATAATTTTTTAGAATAAGAATTTTGATAGCAAGAGCATTCTTAATAAGATTCACAAGACTATTTTGTATAGATTTACCGGGCATAAGCAGAGTGTAGATATCAACAGATGTAGATATTGAGTGTTGGTGTGCTTCGGGGCAAGCTTTTCGTATTCTTGTATCCTTGATTTGATCAATGGTATCTTTGGTTTTTCTTAACAAAAAAAATATATAACTTTAATAAATAAATAAATTAAAATGATTACATTAAAAAATAATCCTTTAAAAAAATTGTTAATCGTTGACTTTTACTGTTGACCGGTAGCCAGCCACCGCCGGTCAACGGTCAAAGTCAATGATCAACATTTTTTTTGAAATAATTATTAAAAAAATAAATTTACTATTATTTTTAAAAAAATTTACTATAATTATTTAAACAAATTATTTTTTTACAGGTATATCTATTAATTGACATTTAAAAAAATACGAAATTTACTATAATTTTTACTAAGTCGCGGATTGATGGATATCAATTAAACGATATTTTCTTTAAAAAATCATTAACTTTACAATTACTTTTACTATTTTTATGTATTTTTTTTAATATTTTGAATTTAATTCACCAAATTTATTAAATATATGAAAATGTCAATTTTTCAGATTTTAAATGAAAATATATTTTATGTTTTTATTTAAAAAATAAATTATACACTTATTAAAAATATTTAAGGATTTTTTTCAAAATAATTTATCAATTTGTGCTAACATCAATCTTTTCACTAAATATTAAGTCTAAATCAGACTTTTGTATTTAAAAATAAAAAGACAAAAAGAGTGTAGATTTAAACCATTTGGGTAAAGGTGTCATGCAAAATGAGCCAAAAGGTTTTTGGTGAAAGTTTGATGGGCAAATTCAGCATTTGTCAATAATTTACACATATTCATCAGCCTTTCAATCTTTAAATTCATTTCAGCTACCTCAACTCAACTTCACATTTCTAATATCAAATCACAATTAAATGGATTTTTAATAAAGTCATTATTAATGATTGATTAACTATTGTGCGCAATATCATTTCGATTCATCTCATTGCACGTTTCATAACTCCTTTGTGGCCTCGTTCCACCTCAAGTTATAGTTTTTGCTATTACTATTATGTTCATCAATATTGTTCACATTTCATAACACCTTAATGTCCTCGTGCCACCTCAAATAACAACCTTTGCTATTACTATCATGTTTCATAATCATATCACAACTTATAATACCCTCGTGGTATTACTTTCATAACATATCATATCTTGTAATACTCTCGGGGTATTACTATCAATCATTAGTATGGACCTCATGTCAATGTTTAATTGCAACCATTTCACATCTATATGGTTAATCAACCACTAAGAACAACTCATTTTAATCGCAAACACAAACATATCAATTAACAAACATATTCATTCACAATCAATCATCACAACTTCACAATTCACAACCTTTTATCATTCCATCAATCACAATATTTCAACACCTCATTGCTCAAGATTATAATATCATTTATCATTCACACTTATACAAATCACAATATAGGTAAAATGAAAATATGAAAATTAAAGGATATAAATAACTTAACATTATGTATTTACTTACAAACTTTCTGAAATAAACATAATTATTCAACAAACTATCTTTCTCTCGATTATCTCCTTGAACTTTCTCTCCTCCTAATTAGCATCAAACATCATTCAATTTATCAATTTTACCCAATATTTGCATCTCTCTACTATATCCATTTATCAAATCTTTAGCCAATGATTAGCTCTACTGATTTGTAACTGTTATTCTTTAGATCAAATGTGTATTTTCTAATTCATGTAAATAACTTAATCATTTATCTCAAACTTAATTCATCTTTATAAAATAACATTCAATTTATACTCTAATTAATAATTTATCAATTCTACCTATTTTTTTGGCAAATAAAATTTTATTGTTAACTAAGAAGGAAAAAATCCATAATACAAACTAAAAGACTCCCAAAACAGAAAGAAACATCGAACAAACCAACCTATTACATGTGTCTAATTCTATCTAAACTCATTTGGAATTGTACATTACCATTCTTGATAGCCCTAGCCTGCACAAGAATAATACTTTCGATCTGGTTAATTACACCATCCATAGAACATTTTCCTCCAATACAGGTTTGCGAAATATAATACCCTATAGCAAGAAGGATTCATCTCCTAAGTTTCTGCATCACAGATTTTCCGCTGCATATCTACAATGCCAACTAACAATTGAGGTCCATCTGGAATTAGCTAATCCTGCAGGCATGATTTGAACTTTGTCCCAAACCCTTATGTTAAAAGCACATTGAAAGTAAATGTGATGAATGGACCCTATATCAGTACCACATAGAACACATTGATCACTATTAATAACTTTCCATTGTAGCAATTTATCTCGTGTCTTTAGCTTTTGATGGAAAATCATCCAAAGCAAAAAATTTTTGTCTAGGAATGTTTCCCTGGTTCTAAATGAGGCTACACCATTTCTTTTTAGTATTCAGATACCTGATGAGATCATACACATTCCTAATAGTAATTTGCCTCTTCCCATTACAATTATAAACATTTGTGTCCTCCTGATCAGTAAGCATAATGCCACTATCTCTAATTGTCTGCCAAGCCTCATGAGTTTCACTGTCATATGCCACGACCAACTGCCAATTACCATGAATCCATACCTTAGCTAATTT
>CANXYA011005544.1:0-12038 GCA_948193465.1 Acalypha hispida
TTAAAAACGGCACCGTTTTGGAATCTGTTTTAGTTGATGGTGTTAGGGTTTCTGTTCCTGATCTGTTTATTGGGAATTCTATCATTAGTCATGGATTAGAAGGTATTCTTGGTAATGCATTTGATGAAGATGGGGAGGCGCGTGTTTATCACTCTCCTGTAGGTCTTCCTCTTCCCCCTGCTCTCTCACCTTTTGGTTCTACTTGCACTGTTCCGGTGAGTTCTCCGTTGTCGTCAGGGTTTGACACGTGGACTAATCTTGGTGATTCATTTTTGATTTTTTTTATGAACTAGTAAAAGTGGTGGACTCTAATTCTAATACAATTTTTTGTTTTTTAAAAAATAGATATTGCAAAATATTGGTGTTGATTATATATTTTGTTTGAACCATTGAAGAAAAATTTATATTTGGTGAATTAGTTAAAAATATAAAATCGAATTTGGCATCAAATTATTTCAAAAAAAAAACACTTGGATATGGAGTATGAAATATAAAGAGGACGTGGAAATATTGAAGAGGACTTGTATAAATTTAACAATTGAATATATATTTTTTTGTCAACTTTACCCAGAAGATGAATGATGGCAACTTGGAATTTGGTAACTATTGGGCTAGGCCTGTTACTCTTATCTCGACCCAGCCCACATTTGTTCAAAGCCATTAGTCACTAGCCTGCAAAGAGGAAGCTTCTTGGATACTACACCGTTTAGGGCAGATGAAAGAGTCTTCAACAGCCTCCGAAAATGAAAGGTAGTTGGCAATGTATCCTAAGGGAAATCAGGAGAACGTGGAATGTGCTGAAACCAGCTAGGTTAGGCTGATTAGGGAATTTTATTGTATAATAAACAAGGCAGGCAGTTCATTTGTAAAGGTTAATCATGATTTCTTTACTTATTAGCCTATAGCTATTTCTTGAGTTTGTGTTTTGTATTAAGGTTATTATTCAGAGCTTATATTCAATATCAATTCATTTAATAAAAGATCATTTGCTTTTATGATATGCTTTATTGTATTAGTAACTTTAGGTTAAACTCCATTTTGTTAATTAACATTGGTGCGGTGAGCGTGGAACACACCTAAAGAATTTCGATTAGGCTAATGGAGGAATCACATGATGTTACTTTTCACTCCGGTGTGAATGAACGGAATCCGGGGGTCATTGTTGTTGTTGTTTTTGATCCGATGACTAAATTGTCCTATTGGGGCCCTCATATGCCCTCTGATGCTATTAATTTTGGTGTAGGCTTACATCGAAATTCTAGCACTAATGAGGTGAGGATGGATCCACCTAAGGTATGAGGTCTGAATCAGCCAACGGTAGTTTGGCAGGTGATACTGAGGGCATCTTGAAAACCCTAAATCAAACCTTGCTGGGTTTCGCTGAAATCCTCAAGGGATTGCAGGGAAGCCAACCTAAATAGGCAGTGCAAAATAGAACAGCTGGCCATTCTCAAAAGCTTCCAGAGAAGACACCCTCCTCTTTGCAAAATCAGAATAAGGAGAAAGGCGTGGTATATAATACCATAGACTTGGAAAATGGAAACAACCAGCCTTACTCAGATTTGGAGACGGAGGAGGATTTCAAAAGGAGAATGGAAAGGTGTCTAGCACAAATTAAGGAAGAAAAAAGCATTTTTAGCTTAGGCACAAAACAAGGATCTCCGCTAGCAAAACATATTTTGTTAGCTTAGATGCCCGATAGGATTAGAACGCATTATCCTATACCCATTTTTTTAGGAAAACCTGGAGAGGATACAACAATAGACCACGTGAAAATTTTTCATAGTGTGTTGGGGGTTTACGTACTTCAGGATTTCATCCTTTATAGGCTATTCCAACCTCTGTGAAAGGGCATGCGCATGAATAGTATAGAAAATTGTCGCGAGGATGCATTAACAACTTTGACAAGCTCGCAAGAATGTTCATATCACGATTTATAACTTGCATACCTGAGGAAAATCTACCCTCAGATCTTTTAGAGGTCGTACAAGGTGAAGGAGAATCATTACACAACTATATTTCTAGGTTCAACACTGCATCACTTGTGATTCATGACCTTACTCCCCAAACTACAATGGCGGTTTACTTATAGGATCAAGGGACAAGGCCTTGAATAAAAAAATAACGACAAAGTAGCCTCAAAATTTCTCAAACTTGATGAAGATCGCTCAAAATCAGGTCAAAGAGGATGATACAGCTCGCTCGTTTGATCGTAAGATGGGGAACCTAAAAAGAAAGGAATCTATGGGAACTATAGCTGGTGGAAAAAATGAGCATTTCTCTAATAAGAAAAGCTCAATTAAAGCTCAAGAGAACTTTAAGCCTGGTCAGGGTAAGCTGTATACCCCATTGAATAACCCCAGGGCAAATGTTTTAATGTGGATACAAGCTAACAACGAGAGCATTAGATGGCCTAAGAATTTAAGTGAAAGCTCAAAGGGAAAAAGAAACAACAATAAATATTGCCATTTTCATAAGGGCATAGGTCATGACACAGAAGACTGTTGGAAACTTAAAGATGAGTTGGAAAGGCTGGTAAAGCTAGACGTACTGAATAGCTTTTTACTGAACAACAAGACAATCGCAACTGAAAATCGGGAAGGGAGAAACTTGCCTAAGAATAGAGCAGGCATGATTTATATCATAGCTAGGGGGAAATACGCTGGGAGACAGTTCCTCCTCTAGAAGGAGGTCAGCTAGGGAAATCTACCTAGCCAAGCCTCAAAGCCACCTTAGGTTTCAAAAATTTAAGGCAGTGACAAATTATGAGGAGGATACGGGTAGCCTCCAAACCCTACATGAAGACGCCCTGGTCATTCAAGCTTATATCCAAGACTTTATAGTCAAAAAATTATTTGTTGATTCTGGAAGTTCAGTGAATATGATGACCCTCAAAGTGTATAGGAGCATGGGATTATCAACCAGTTGTTTAAGGCCGATCCAAACACCATTGGTGGGATTGGCTAATGTCCCTGTACATGTAGATGGATATGCCTTATTAGAGGTGGAGTTTTGCGACAAAGAAAGTGCAAAGGTTGAGGAGGCAGAAATCATGATTGTGGACATGGATTTTCCATATAACGTAGTTATTGGAAGGCCACTGTTATTCCAAACTTGTGCAACCATTTGCTTAAGGTATCTAACCATGAAAATATCCACTAGCAGGGGGGTAACTCTGCTAGGTAATCAGAAGGAGGCTAGGTCTATATACTATGCCTCATTAAAGGGTATTTACATGGTTAACAAAAGTCAGGAAGGTGCGGAAGGGTTAAGACCAGAGGGTGAAACAATTAGCATGGAAGTAGCCTTAGTAAAGTCAGTTAGGCTAGGTGCAAATATTAAACCTAGCCTAAAAGAAGACATCCTCAGGGTGTTAACCAATGCGAAGAATGCTTTGGCTTGGGAGGATAAAAGCATAACAGGCATTTATTAGTACCAATGTCAAGTATAGGCTAAGCATTGACCCTGGCTACATGCTCGTAGTATAAAAAAAGAAGAAAGCATTCACCGGAGAAGCAGCTGGCAATAACTCAAGAAATCAATAAGCTCAAAAAAGTACGAGTCATTAGGGATGTTCATTAACCTTAATGGCTAGCTAATGTCGTGATGGTCAAAAAATCAAACGAGTCATATCGTATGTGAGTCGATTTCACAGGTCTAAACAAGGCGTGTCCTAAGGATAACTATCCTCTGCCTAGCATAGACTAGTTGGTGGATTCAACGGCAGGCCATAATATGTATTCTTTTTCGAATGCTAAATCAGGTTATCACCAGATACCTATGGCCTAGACAGATGAGGAAAAAAAAACTTTCACTACCCACGAAGGGACATACTGTTATACTGTAATGCCATTTGACCTGAAAAACGTAGGAGCAACCTATCAAAGGTTGACCAACTCTTTGTTTGAAAGAAAAATAAGTGTTAACGTAAAAGCCTATGTAGATGACATGATCATCATAAGCAAGGATAGCCTCCAGCATCCGAAGGACATAGTGGAAGTCTTAGACGTGCTAATCCACCATAACCTTAAGCTGAAATACACCTTCGGGGTCCCCGCTGGAATTTCTAGGCTACATAGTCTCCCAGAGAGGCGTTGAGGCTAACCTTGAGAAAATCCATGCCATCATAGGTATGGCACCCACTAGGAACATAAATGAGGTTCAAAAGCTTAATGATAGGATAATCGCCCTCGGGAGATTCGTGTAATGCTCGGCCAAAAGATGTTTACCAGTCTCCAAGACATTAAGAAGCCTAAAAACCTTTAAATAGACTGAAAATGCCAACGATCCTTTTAAGAGCTGAAGGAATTTTTTTGCCAATCCGCCACTATTAAGTAGGCGAGTAGAGGGTGAAAAGTTATATTTATACCTCTCAGCCACTGAAGAAACCATATCTTCTATCCTTATAAAGGAGGCAGGTCCCCAGGAAATGCTCATCTATTATACCAGTAGGGTACTCAAAGGGGCAAAAGTCATATACCCTAGGCTAAAAAAGCTAGCTTTAGCCTTGTACACTAGTGCCCAAAAGTTAAGACACTATTTTGAGGCCCACTAAGTAGTAATAAGGACTGATTAACCCCTGAGAAAGATCCTTTAAAAGGATAAAACGTCACAAAGGATAGCTCAAAGGGCTTTCAAAATAGGTAGCTTGGGCGTCATGTATGAGCCTAGGAAAGCTTTAAAAGCACATGTCTTAGCTGATTTCATTGCAGAACGCACACCCGGAAAGGTAGATAAGAGTTTAAATGAAGAACCCCTATGAGAAATGTAT
Source organism: Acalypha hispida (assembly GCA_948193465.1). Classification (NCBI taxonomy): domain Eukaryota; kingdom Viridiplantae; phylum Streptophyta; class Magnoliopsida; order Malpighiales; family Euphorbiaceae; genus Acalypha; species Acalypha hispida. The sequence continues at coordinate 4,772 of CANXYA011005544.1, forward strand.
ATAAATGGTGCGGTAAGACAGATTGGAGCAGACATAGGTTTCACATTGAGGAGACCATATGGGATTTACGTGGAATATTTTGTTAGGTTAGAGTTTTCGATCTCTAATAATGGGGCAAAATACGAAGCTTTAATTACTAGCCTAACATTAGCTAGGAATTAAAGATTTCTAACCTACAAATATACAATATTTCTCAGTTGGTGGTAAATCAAGTTAATGGACATTTCGTTGCCAAGAAAAGAAGGATCAAACTTTACTTAGAAAGATCAAAGAAGCTATTCCAGGAAGGTTGGAAACTCCAAAAGGTTCAACGAGAGCAGAATAAGAGGGCAAATAAATTAGAGAAAATGGCATCTCAGAGTGAACCCATTTACGACCCTCGGATAATATACAATATACAATATCCAGTATCACCCCATAGTCGAGTTGAAAGAATGCTTGCCCATGAACCAGCAAGCCTCCTGGATAAACCTTATCCTTAATTACTTAAGAGAAAGTATCCTTCCTGAAGACCTTAAGGAGGCTAGGTCAGTAGTGGTTAAGTCAGCTTCTTTCACTAAAAGGGAGGGTGTCCTCTATAAGAGATCGATCACCAACCTTGGTTATTATGTGTGACTGCAGAAGAAGGAAATCTCATATTAAAAGAAATTCACAGGGGTTGCGGTGCGCATGAGGGAGGAATGGTACTTGCAATAAAAGCTACCTTAAATGGGTGCTTTTGGCCTAACCTAAAGAGACAGGTAGTAGAAATGGTACAAAAATGCGAACACTGTCAAAAGTTTGCCAAGGTAAACAGGCAACCAGCTAATACTCTAACTACGATTAGATCTCCATGGCCTTTCTATATGTGGGGAATGGATATCCCGGGCCCACTACCCTTGGCATCGGGTTAGAGAAAATGGCTAATAGTATCTATTGACCATTTTACTAAACGATTAAGGCAGAAGCCCAAGCTACCATCACCCAAGAGCGCGTAGTAAACTTTTTGTTAAGATACATGGTTTGTAGGTTTGGCATTCCAAAGGTAGTAATCACTGATAATAGAACCCAATTCGAGAGTGCTTACTTCAGAAATTTTTGTAAGGATTTATATATAGACCACCGTGTTTCTTCAACCTATTACCCTCAAACGAATGGACAAGCTGAGTCAACTAACGAAAAAATTAGCACAGGATTAGCGAAGAGGCTAGCGGGTTTGGGGGGAAGTTGAGTTGATGAATTGCATCATGTTCTGTGGAGCTATATGACGACCCCTAGACAACCTACGGGGGAAACTCCTTTTCTCCTAACATATGGCACATAAGCTATAGTACCTATAGAAATTGGAATGTCTTCTCATAGAGTAATTCATTTTACAGAGGAACAAAATGATGAAGCTCTAAGGGCTAACCTCAATGAACTCTACGAAGTAATGAAAACGACTGACGAAAGAATGACGACCTCTAGAAAAAGGGTAGCCAGGTATCACAATAAAAAGGTTAAAGGAAAAGCTTTTTAAGTAGGAGACTAGATGTTAAGGAAAGCCGAACTAACTAAAGGAAACGCAGGTGTTGGAAAGTTACAACCTAAGTGGGAAAGAGCTTACAAGGTCACATAAGTTAGGCGATTTGGAGCCTATAAGCTAGCTAATTAATTTGGCAAAGAATTACCTAGATTATGGAACGCGATTCCTATAATCAAAAAGTTCATCTAAATTGAATTAAACACCATCAACATAAAAGAACAACGAAACAGGTATAGAGAATTAAGGTGCACCTTAAGTTATTTATAACAGATAAAGGCGTAAACCTTGCCAATAGGTTTGAGTGCCTAAAACAAAAGGAGAAATGTCACCAAGGCTCCACAGAAACAAAATAAACGGGCTAAAAGAGCCAGGCAAACCAAAGATTTATTGTTCAAAAGAGAAACAGAAATAAACATGTTTACCAGAATAAAAAATAAAAAAACCAATCAGGACAAAAAAGGGCATCACATCATCGTTGCAAGCTTCGCTTTTCTATTCAGGAGGTAGTTCACCAAGTTTAGTAGTGCCAAGACTTTTTGAGGAATAAGAATCTGAGTTAGTAGTTGAGCAAGAGTTTCTTCAGGAGAGTCAATGACTAGCTCTATTGAGCAGGAGTTTCTTCAGGATTGTCAATGACTAGCTCTGTTGTCCCTTTCAAGGATAAGCCTGTAATGCTCTGAGGTAGCTCAACCTGCACATTCCCATCTTTGAGCCCATCCTCAACATCTACAGATTCTAGGCTTGGAATTGCTTAAGGCACAAGATTGGTCTCAAATGGAAAGTCGGTCGTTGCCTTCACAGTTACGTGGGATTTGGATTTGACACGCTTAGAAAAATGCAGTTTTTCACTTTTCGCAGGACTATCATCCACAAGATCAGAAGCAAACCCAGCCACTTCAGCAGGAATAAAACTAGTGACAAAGCTAAAATCCAAGTTAGGGTATATCTTCTTACATTATTGGTATATCTGTTTGTTTTGATCAAAGCTAGCATCAATGAACAAATTCTTGATAGCCTCTTTTCTTTGCTTAGCCTTTTCCAGCATACCCTTTAGTTTGGCCACTTGACCCTTCAAACTGCTGAGGTCACTCTTCATCTTTCTTTCTTTCTTTATCCAATCACTTCTTTCAACGTCATGTGCACTTCTCAAGCCCTACATATCAGCCATGAATTTGCTCTTAAGCTTAGTACACTCCCTGACTCTAGCTTCTTACTTACTTAGGAAGAAGGTTAGGTTAGCACTAGCCTGAATAAACAAAACAAATAATAAAAGCTTTGTCAAACATTGGATATATGCTAAAATACTTCACAGTTAAGGGAATCTTTTAATAAAGATCATACCTGAATAAAACTCTAGATGACATCCTCCAACAGATCTTTATCACTTTTTTTCTGAAAGGATCACCTATCCCTAGGTAGCAAGATGTTCTTCAAGATAGTATAGCAAACACCAGCCTCTCTAAACCCCACATCCTCGCCCATCTCCTTAACAAAGAAGTCAACAAGAGGCAATTATTCACCAGGGAGGAGATGGTTAAGCTTAAGTCTTTTACCATTTGAATCATGGCTAGGACTCCTTGCCCTCTTCGGAGTAGCTTCGGCTTGCTTAGTAACCTCCATTACGACATTCTGAATAAGAGGAGGCAAGATTTGGCGAGCAGGACAAATAATTTTAGTGGAAGTTTTTTTTGCCTCTTGATCATGAAGTTCAGTGGCAAGTTTGGCAGCCATCCTTTGAGCATAAGACACTGCAAACAAAAAACAAGGCCAAGTTAGATAATGACGAGAACCAAAATATTACAAATAAGGCACACATGTAGCCTAAAAAGCTAAAATTATTAGTGGTTTTGGGTCTAGGCTCTTGGACAGGCTTGGAACCATCAAACACAAGTTTAGGCTCATTATAGGTAGGCTTAGGATCAGGTCTTGACCGGCTGGAATTAGTAGAAGAATTACCAGGAGCATTCTTATCCTGGAGGACAAGTTAAAGGCTATGCTTACGGTGGTATTGCATGTCTAAGAACTCAAAGAGCTTTTCTTTTTTCAAGGAACGAAAGGAGGCTAGCTAACTTGTTCTTTAGAAGTTAGTTCAAAAGGAGGGATTTTATTGGGCGAATAATTCCATTCCCCAACCGTTGAGATTTTCGACAATTAAAATTTTTGGTGTGCCATTCCTTTTTGGATTAAGGGGGATTAACAAATAAAGATCATTTACTTTGAAATGAAATATGCAGTTCATTGGGTTTAGGTATAAGCGGATATAATGAATGCAGAATTTTAAAATTCAAATCTAAGTTGTTGTTCTCTACCTGAATAAGCAAACCACAAAGAATACGGAAGGAGTTCGGATGGATTTGACTAATTGCAATGAAAGGGTAATCTAAGCCCATCAATCAAGGCTTCCACGTAAAAAAGCATTTCGTTATGACCTAGCTTCTGGTTAGCAAAAGAGTGCAGGGGACGACACTTGATAAACAGACGATCGGAAAGTTTGTAGATTTCCCTAAATTTTTGGAGCTCTTCAGCTTTTAAGTTACAAGGGAAACTCTTTAGGGCCTTACGAAGAGCTAAGCCTACTAAATTAAATTTTGATGGTTGGGCTGACATGAACTATCACATCAGTCGACGTGTTTACTCTCTAGCCATGTGTTTGTTGTTAAGTAAATTGCTAATCAAGGGAACACCCTAGCTTAAATGAGAACTTGGACACATAACTCCCCAAGTGCTAGCCAACAACTTTTTAGGTTGGTTTCTCTTTCGAACCTAACCTAATTAAGAGGGGTCATATGATGATGTCTAACTTGGAATTTGGATTCCATTGGGCTTTACATGTTACAACCCAAATTTGTTCAAAACCATTAAATCCACTAGCCTATAAAGAGGAAGCTTTTTGGATACTACACCATTTAGACCAGATGAAAGAGTTTTCAACAGCCTCCGAAAATGAAGGGTGGTTGGCGATATATCCTGAGGAAAATCAGGAGAACGTGGGAAGTGCTGAAACCAACTAGCTTAGGCTGATTAGGAAATTTTATTGTACTATTAATAGGACAGGTAGTTCATTTGTAAAGGTTAATCACGATTTCTTTAGTTATTAGCCTATAACTATTTTTTGAGTTTGTGTTATGTATTAAGGTTATTATTCAGAGCTTATATTCAATATCAATTCATTCAATAAACATCATTTGCTTTATTGTATTGAGTAACTTTAGGTTAAATTTCGTTTTGTCAATTAATATTGGTGCGGTGAGCGTGGAACACACCTGAAGAATTTCTATTAGACTAATAGAGAAATCACGTGATGTTACTTTTCATTTCAGCGTGAATGAATGGAATCCAAGGGTTAACCCCACTGCTGTTGGTTTTATAAATTTTTTGATTAATAATTACTTTTATATTACATGAACAGTTCCATAATTTAGTTGTTTATTTTTTTTTGGTCATTTTTTTTAAAATTTTTTATTGGCACTTAATAAATTTATATATTTCATGTTAAAAATTTTATAAATTAAAAAAAAAGAACGATTACATAATAATATAATATTGGAAATGGCATAATAGGGTTAATTTGGGATCAAATAATTAATTTTAACATGTATAAAAATAAAGTGACCCTATTTTCACAACTAAAATGGATAGGACCACAACTAAACCACATATATATAAATTATAGAGTTACATTTATATGAATAGGACCACAACTAAACCACACATGTATAAGTGGTAAGATTACATTTACACATATGAAAGATAGTTTAGTTGTGGGCATGCCCTTACTAAATAAAGCTATTACCAACATAGCAACGTCCATCATTTGTACAAATTTGTATATAAAAAACTATAGTTATTCATTGTATACAAGTCTCCTTCAACCTTTACAAGTCCCTGTGTTTTAGATTCCATATTTAAAATTTTTCTTTGAAATAATTTGCTGTTAAACTCGATCTTAAATATTTAATTTCAAGGGTTCAAAAAAAATTTGATCAACATCAATACTTTGCTATATTTATTTCTCAAAGATCAAAAAATAAATAGTATAAAAATTATGGACTCGGATCCGGATCGAACCCTGATCCGGATTCGACCGAAATATGATAAAAATTTAAATTATCATTATTTTTTTTGTGAATTGAAATTTTTTTAATTTTCTGGACCCGATCCCTATTCGGACACCAAAAATATGATGAAAATTTTGGATTATTATTATTTTTTGGTATTTTATTTTTTTAAATTTTCGAACCCGAGCACCCAGACTTGGCCCCGATTCCGGACCCAATCCCGACACCGACCCAAAAAATATGATGAAAGATTTAAATTATAAGAAGTTTTCCGTGTTTCAAAATTTTTTCAATTTTCGGACTTAGGCCCGGACCCGAGCCTGGATCTAGGCCCGGACCAAGGCCCTATCCCAAGCCGAACACTGAAAATGTGATGAAAATTTTGGATTATCATTATTTTTCGGTGTTTTGAATTTTTTTTCAATTTTAGGATATGAGCACCGGACTCGGGCCCGATCCCGATACTGACCAAAAATATGATGAAAAATATAAATTACCAATATTTTTCATGTTTAAAATTTTTTTCAATTTTCAGACTCGGACCCGGTCGGACCCAGATCCCTACCCGGAGCCAATCCCGACCCCGACACAAAAAATATGATCAAAATTTTGGATTATCATTATTTTTTGCTGTTTTGAAAATATTTTCAATTTTCGGACCAGGACACCCGGACTCTGGCCCGATCCCGGACTCGGACCCGATCCCGGACTCGGACCTGATCCCGGCACTGATCAAAAAATTATGATGAAAAATTTAAGTTATCGTTATTTTTCAGTGTTTTGAAAAATTTTTCAATTTTCAAACTCGACCCGGTCGGACATGGACCCGAATCCGGGCCTGATCTCGGGCCCGATCCAGACCCCAACACCAAAATATGATGAAAAATTTAAGTTATTAATATTTTTCCGTGTTTTGAAAAATTTTTCAATTTTCTGATCCAAACCTGAACTCGGGCCCGTTCCCAGACCCGATCCTGACCTCGACACCAAAAATATGATGAAAATTTTAAGTTATTAGTATTTTTCCGTATTTTAAAATTTTTTTCAATTTTCTGATCTAAAACTGGACTCGGGCCGGATCCCGGACCGGATCCCGACCCGACACCAAAATTATGACGAAAATTTTGGATTATTAGTATTTTTTGGTGTTTTGAAAATTTTTTCAAATTTACGGGTCCATACCCGAAAACATGATGAAAAATTTAAATTGATAGTATTTTTTGATGTTTCAAGAAGTTTTTTTAAATTGACAATATTTTTCAGTGTTTTGAAAATTTTTCTTATTTTCGGTATTTTTTAGTGTTTCAATAATTTTTTTCAAATTGCCTATATTTTCGGTGTCCAAATTGAAAAAAAATAAAAAATCATGAAAGCGTCAAAAATTAAAAAATGAGTCTAAAATCGAAAAGTACATAACAATAAAAAAAATATATATCGAAAAAATAGTGAGAATAAAAAACAATATTGAAAGTCGAAAAAATTGTTTAAAGTTGATAAATATAAAAAATAAAAATAATTTAAAAATAAAAAAGATATGCACAATTTTAAAATAAAAAATTAATGAAATTGGAATCCTAATAACACATAAAATCTATTATTAGGAATTCATGAAAAATGAGGAATAAGATTTCTATTTCCAATCTAATTGTCAAAATAGTGTACCAAATTGAAAAATGAAATTGAAATCCTAATCTAATTCCATTTT
>CANXYA011006149.1:0-10096 GCA_948193465.1 Acalypha hispida
TAGAAAGTATCTTTGGGAGAAGTTGCTGGATTTTGCTAATAGTAACAAATCTCCTTGGTTAATTCAAGGAGATTTTAATGTTATAATGGGTGAGCATGATAGAGTTGGTGGTGTTCCATTAGATAGTATTCACAATTCTGAAATGCTTGATTTTGTGAATTGTGCCAATATGATTGAACTCAGGAACACTGGCCTTCGTTACACATAGAGTAATAGCCAAATGGGACAGAACAAAAATTGGAGATGTTTGGATAGAGCTTTAATAAATGAAAAATTTTCTGATGTTTGTGATAATGTATGTTCTGAGGCAGTCACTATAATTTTATCAGATCACTCTCCTATCTTAGTTAAAATAGGTAATAATACTAGTTATGGCAAGAATGGGTTCAGATTCTTTAACTGCTGGACTAACCATGAGTCTTATAAAGACATCATTACTCAGGAATGGAACAAGGAGATCTCTGGTTTTACAGCTTATAAAGTAGTCAGGAAGTTGCAAGGTGTTAAAGACAGATTGAAGGCTTTAAACAGGGGTGCTTTTCAAGGTATTTCAGAAAAGGTTCATGCTCAAAGAAATAAAGTTGCTCAAGTACAGGATATGTCGCAGAATGACCCTATGAATAATTGGCTTTTACTGGAGGAGAAATCTACAGCTATGGAGTTAAAGAATTTACTGGAAATAGAAGAAAGTATTCTTAGGCAAAAGTCTAGAGCTACCTAGATAAAACTAGGGGATGCCAATACTAGCTTTTTCTTTAATTCCATTGAGAAGAGAAGAGTTCAGAATGTAGTGCAGTATGTTATCAATGAATAGGATATTACTATTACTGGGGATGCAAAAATTCACAAGGAGTTTACTAATTACTTCAGAAGCATCATGGGTACCTCAATGCATAACAGAAGCAACTGTGATTCAAACATTTTCGCTTATGGTCCTGTTATTTCTTCAAATGATCATAGCAATCTCATCGGGCCTATAACAGAAGTAGAGGTGCATGATGGGTTATTTTCCATTGATTCTGACAAAGCTCCTGGAGTGAATGGCTTCAACAGCTTCTTTATAAGCACAAATGGGTTATTGTCAAGCATGATCTTATTAACATGGGTCAGGAAGCTTTCAACAGTAGCAAAATCTTAAATCAGCTAAGTATAACTACCCTCTCTCTTATTCCTAAAGTGCCAAATGCTATGAGAGTTGTTGAGTTTAGGCCAAGTGCTTGCTGTTAAGTTTTATACAAGATTATCACCAAGATTATTACTAATCGTTTAAGGCCTGTACTGCAGTATCTAATTTCTAATAACCAATCTTCCTTTGTTAAGGGCAGATCTAGTACTGATAATATATGTCTTACTCATGAAATAGTCCATAACTACCATACCAAGCTATCTCCTAGATGTTGCATGAAGGTAGATATTAGGAAAGCTTATGACAACATTGAATGGGATTTCATTGAGGAGATTTTACTTGGTTTTTATTTTTCTAACCAGTTCATTAGCTTAATCATGGCTTGTTTAAAGTCAACTACCTATGTTGTTTGTTGGAAGGGAACTCAGCGTGAGTTATTCAAGGCAAAGAAGGGGCTTAGGCAGGGTAACCCTATGTCCCCTCAAATTTTTGTTCTCTGCATGGAATATTTTAGCAGGTGCATGATTGGTTATATTGATAGTGCTTTTAAATACAATCTTGGATGCCAATAGTCAAAGCTCAACTATATTATATTTGCTGATGACCTTCTCATATTTTGTGTTGTTGATCCTGTTTCTGTTACTCAAATTGTTAAAGTTCTTGATCATCTTCGGTCAGTCTCAGGCCTTTCTGTAAATAGCAACAAGAGTCATATGTACTTTGCAGGTGTTGATGACCCTTTCAAAGCTAATCTTTTGTATATCACTGGATTTCAAGCTGGTACTCTCCCCATTAAGTACCTTGGAGTTCCTCTGATCACCAAAAGACTATCAGTAGTAGACTGTAAAGGAATTATTAGTAAGCTGACCAACATAATCTCTCAATGGAATAACAAGTCTCTATCCTATACTGGAAGATGTCAACTAGTGCAAGCTATTTTAATGAACTTTCATTGTTATTGGTCCATATTTATCCTTCTTCCTAAGACTATTACTGCCAACATTGAAAGAATTTGTAAGAATTTTTTGTGGTCTGGGACTTCAACTGATCACACTAAGAGTTTAGTGGTCTGGCATTATGTATGCAGGACCAAAAAAGAGGGTGGGCTTAGCATTAGACCAGTTTTCCATTAGAATAAAGCTGCTCCTGTGAAGCTCATTTGGAAACTTATTCAAGGTGTTGATTCCCCATGGTGCAACTGTATCAGAATTAACAAACTTCAAAAAGGTAGTTTTTGGTCTGTTACTGCCAATGCCTCTTCAAGCTAGATATGGAGAGGTCTGTTAAAGATCAGAAAAGATGTGCAACACTGCTTCAACTACAAGATTGGAGATGGCAAGAAAATTTTATTATGGCAGGACCCCTGGGTTCAAAGTAATACCCTGATGCAACTTATTCCTCATGCTAATAAAGTGTTACCTGAGAGCACATCAATGTGTCTTACTGTTACAAAATAGGGAGGGAGCTGGAGATTACCAAGCACTCAGAATGATTGCATTAGAACTGCTTGGGGGTAGGTTAAGGAGGGCAAGCTTAAAGACATGGAGGACACTATAGCCCGGCAAGGTAAGTGTTTTTCCACCAAAAGTGCATGGGCTCTTATAAGGCCAAAATTTACTCATGTTGACTGGTATAAACTGGTTTGGAATTCCCAATCAATGCCAAGATGCAAATTCATTTTGTGGTTAGCCTTGAGGGGGAAACTTGGAACCAGGGACAAGTTGAAGGAATGGGGTTGTATTAATGATGACCGGTGTGTTGTTTGTGGTTGTGAAAAGGAAACCTTGAGTCACATTTTGTTCTCACGTTCGTTTAGCAGACAGATTTAGGCTAAACTAGCAGATTCTGGATGCATTAGCAGAAAAATTAACTCCTGGACTCGAGTCATCTCCTGGTATAGAAGGAATGCTATGGGAAAAAGTGGATTGGCTATCTGTAGAAGAATAATCCTCTCAGCTACTATCTACCTCTTATGGGAGTCAAGAAATAAAAAGATTTTCCAGCAAAGTAATCCTAGTGCGATAGAAATTTTGGCTAATATTAGAACTATAGTCCTGTATAAATTTAATCATAGAAAAAATAGCGATAAAGTGTATAGAGTGTTACAGAATTTAGACAGGCTGCATTGAGTTTTGCAAGGCTTTGCCTTGAATGTTCTTTTGTACCCTTTTTTTTTATAGAAATGAAATCTTTGGTTTTCCTAAAAAAAATTCAATGCATATATTTTAAAATATTTATATAAAATATTGTAGAAATGATGAAATTTGGATTTCAATCGCAATTTTGTGAAGATTTGTTAAAAAAAAAAAACTATATCCAAACCAAAATATTAGTGGGTTGGTTTGAACGTTCTACGCAAGTAATTGGCCGAATTTTTTAAAATTTTGTAATTAATAATCAAATTTTAGAACTAATTTAAATTGGTTAATTTCTTTATTTAAACTTAATTATTCTTTATCTGTAAAGTTATATTATTTTTATTGAGATGAGTTCATACATAAATCACATCTGAGGGGAAAATTTTCGTCATAAAAAATAATAAATGAATTAGATTAACTACAACTAGGATTAGGGCATACATGATTCGGTCCATTACAATTTTAAAAACTTTAAATCGAACTAAAGTGCACTGTTTTAAAAATAAAAATCAAACCATTTTTTTGTTTCCTATATAAAAAAATTATTTTATTCTAGTGCGATTTAATTATGTTCAGTCGATAAATTTTTTGAAAAGATTTAGTTCAATTTGTTCAAACCAAGTTACTTGAAATTATTTTAAAAATTTTATTTTAAATACTAATATAATTCAATAAATATTTTAAATTAATTTAAGAATTAAAAATACATTTATATATTTATACATTTATATATTAACCATCCATACATATATATCACTAAAGAAAATAATATATAGACACATATATATTGATATTTATACATAAAATTATTTTGGATTGATCAGTTTTTTTCCATTTTAAATAATACAAGATGATAAGTAAAAAAAAAAAAAAAGGATCGCATCAGGCTCAATATATTTAGAAAATTAGGTCTATATATGAGAAGTTAACACTTAAAGCAGTTGCCTACTGGACTTGAAAAATAAAATAAGGAAAACAAATTCCTTTTTTTTTTGCCTTAATAAGAATGTTAGAATTCTAATTTTAAATATAATTATTTTTAAAAATTGTGTTTAAAATATTTATTTTTATGAACTTATTAGAAATTACGACCCCGGTCAACAAATAAATACACATAAAACCAACTTGTATATATTAATGTAAAAACAATTGATTTGTGCACATGGGGTTAATATTTTTCTTATAAATATCGGAGTAGTATTTTAACCTAAATAGAATTAAATTTACTTTTAAATTCGTAAAATCAACTTATAAATCGCTACAAATAAATAATGAATAGTGCACGACTAGAAACAAATAGTATATGCATATTTTTTTTAAATTCATCACCAGAGGTCATGAGTTTCAAAACTTAAAATTTTTGAACTCTATAATATAATAATATATAAATGATACACCGATAGTGTCTTGTTAGCTATTTTTATTATTTTATAATTATAAATGAAAATTCCGTATTAGTAGCTATTAGCTATAAATAATTAATATATTATCGTTAATTAATTTTAAATTCTCAAAATTAAAATTAAAAATAAAAACCTAATTTTAAAACATGGAAACCGTTGTCAATCTTGTACTACGTGCATGTGATGCTCAGTTTGTAAGGCAATGAAAAATGTATATGTTCACATAAGGATAATATAGTTATTGCTATATACGTGATGCTCGTAAAAGTAGTAGAAAAGCCAACAATTTTGGTATAAAGGAAGCTTAAATTATCAAATACTGACAAATTAATGTGTATAATAATTTTTAAATTTAAAAGTATGCATCTACTCGACCAATCCTTATAATTGTTTGCGAGTGGTATAATATTGATGAATTCAGTCTCTAAAGAGTAACTGGAAAATTGATGAATTCAGTCTCTAAAGAGTAATTACTGAAAAACACCCTCGGGAAAAAGAGAAAAAGAGAGAGATAGTGAAAAATTATTTTCGGATCGGACAGAGTTAGATGATCCGTCGGGGAACAGGTTGAAAGTTGTCAGATCAGAGTTGGATGTTACGGTGCCAAAGAAAGGATCTCTGTCCAGGAGCGAATCCAGGCAAAAAACTCTGTGGGGCAAATTTATATAACATACTAAATAAAAATAAAAATATTGTGTAAGATAATAATTAGCAAAATATTATTTTTCAAGGTAAAAACTTAAAGGGCTCAATAGATTTTCATTAGAAATTTAGGGGTTAGTGGGGCAATTGTCCTCACAGGCAACAACGTGGCTTTGCCACTGTCTCCGTCCGCCATGGAGGTCGATATTTGTGGTTGGGGTTCGACTACCGACAGCGCCAATGATGAACTCAGTTCCTTAAGAGTAACCAAAAAAGGAATTTGACTGCTCTAGTGAGAGAATTCTAGTGAGAGGTGTTTTAGCGTGAGAGTGAATAATGAACAGTGATTTGGGATGAACCCTTTTATAGTGTGCTTTTTGTACGGGGTCTCTACTGTATTTCCTTAATTGTCCATATGTTCTTCGCTCTTTTGTCGTTTACACCTTATCCCGCTCACTTACTCGACTTTCAGTGCCGAGTACGGTGTGTTTATTTGGTGACGAGATCGTACATTATTGTCTGTTTACTCGGCTTAATTTCTTTGCCGAGTATGGAGTGTATGCCTGCCGAGGGAATGATACATTATCAAATATGTTCTTAAATTCTCGTAAATAATATAATTTTTTGTGATATAAATAAATTATTAAGATTTTATTAAATAAATTATTTTAAGATTTAATTATAATCAGTTGATTTTTAAATAATTAAATCTCAAATATTTACCTATCAAAAAAAAATCTCAAATATTTATTATATTATCTCACATATGAAATACTAAAAAAAAACAATCGATATATCATTGTAATGCAAACGCTTCATTCTCCAGTAAATTAACCTTATAGCTTGTGCTAGAAAATTGAATTCAAAAATGGCATGCCTGATGAATTATGATGTTGACAACAACCTATTTAAATATTTAATCTTAAAAATATTTATATTATCAATATGAATATATATCATGTTGAAAATATGAACTGGTTTTTTTTTCATTTTAATTAAATTTTGATAATGTATCGTCTATCATATATATAAAAATGTATAAATATAATGATATAAATATATAATAAAAAAAAAAAGAGTAAGCCATAAAAAACATTACTGTGTCTTTTTTTTCCTTCTTTTCACTATTTCAATTGAGAATCACCATCAACTAAACAATGAAAAATATATACACATGTATGATGTGATAAAAATAAAAATCACTCTTCTCTTTTACCGCCTGTGGTTATTCACTTTCGATCAATTAATTTTTTGTTTATACATTTACACTCTGGACTGTAAAGATTTATGTCAGATAAATTAAATTTTTAATTCATTTTTTTTATAATAATATAATTATAAATGTTTGGTTTGACTAAAAAGAAAATTGCATGCTTCTTGCTTGCCTCGTAAGGCACAAGATTCTGGGGTGTTGATGAGCTTATAGAAAGTAAAATATTCTGAAGAAATGTTTTGGTCGGCTTGTAGAAAGTGAAAGACAGAACAATTCGTATCATCCTTGTTATACAGCTAAAATTGGCATGAAAATGTGAATCACAGAATTATTTTTTTTCAAGCCAAAAAAAGTGTATTTCATATCATTTTTACAATTTACATGAAGAGAATTTCGTATTTATAATCTATTTTCTCAAATTTGAGGTATTTAATTAAATTGTGTTATTAATTTGACACGAGAAAGTATGTATATATATAATATATACAATAAAACCTTTATACAGTAATATTGTTCGGACTCTTAACTTTTTATCACTATAGAGAGGTTAAAACTTTATGAAGGTTTATTTATAACTATTTAGTATAAGTTGAGATCGTAACTTTTAATATTATTTTTTTTGATAAGTAAAACTTGTAATATTATTACAAAGAGGTTATTCCATAATAGAGTATGTCTACATGGAACTCCATTGTACTTATATATACTTCCTATATATCTCAAATTAATAATTCAGTTTGGATTTTATTAAGTTTAACGTTACTTTAAATTGGCCTATTAATTTGGGACTGTTCAATTAAAAGTCGCAATCAAAAGCAAGATAATTTGTGTTTTTACCTAAAAATTCAGTACAAGTAGAAAAGATGGACACGCAGAAAAACTCATGAAAATTCAAATTTTCGTTTAAATTGATGATTTAATTGAGAGAGTACAGTACTATAGACAATTTCATTATCAAGAGTACTATGTAAATTGAAACACATGATTAGTGATGAGGAAACATTTGAAAATCTCCCTTCTATTTTGCTTTTCTTTTTAGGTCGTTTGAAGGGACAAGATAAGTCTAGATTTGATTTCTATTCATATTTTATGAAAAATCATGTAATAATTTCATTTCAAAAATATAGTTCTTTTTGAAGTATTTTTGAAACTGAACGACTATAATTTTTGTATGGAGAAAGTTGTTTCGGAAACTATTCATATCATTAGATTATACTTATATGCCCAAAACTTGGTTTTTTGATTACCAAAAGAAATGGAAAACAAGGGGATAGAGAGAGATAGGATTTAGCTTTGTAATTCTTCATTTTTTTAGACATGTTTATCGATTTTGACAAAAATAATTTTTTTTAATGGAGTTGGGTGGGCTGTTGGCCATTATAGCCTGGATTTGTCAGGTACGTGGTCTTGCGGGCAGTTCATTTCTTGGAATTTGATAGTGACCATGAGCTTTGGCTCGGAAAAGTGGGCCCTCGTCACCAAAAAAAAATTTTAATAATAATTTTAAGACATAATGCTGTAAAGAAATTGTATGAGATCTATTATTAAAACATTATAATATCTCTTTAAAATATTAAGTGATGTTTGTTTTAATTAATCACATCTCTTTCTTTAAAAAAACCTTCAGCCACAATTTAAGGAAAAAAAAAACATAATGTTAACCATTTTGTTATCGACAATAAACTCTTTTTAGATTTATTTTTTATGTTAGAACAATAAATCAGTTGTTTTGCTTAATTTACATCTATTAATATAGTATTTTATACTTTTTCAGAGAGAATTTGATTTTTCTCTTTTTAGACGAGTTTATTTTTTTTCTCATTCATTTGTAAGATTTAAATCTAATTATTTCATTTAAAATTTTTATTATTGTATTATATCGACTGATGTGGACCTCCGTAATTAGATTTGTAGTCATGTTTAGTTGAACGGAAGCAATATTAAAAATATAGTTCTTTTTTTTTAATATTTTGAAAGTCCAACGGATTGTGGACTACACGATAGGGGTATTACTCCCTTTAACATGCACCATTAAAATGTTAATTTTTCTACTGTAGAGAAGGAAAATCGAACTCGATAATTTTTTTTGAAAGGTATAATTTTTTTTCTCTATATTGAACTCGATAATTCTGACTTCTAAAGCAAATGTTTTGACACTTAAATTAGACCTCAAATGTATAATTTGTTTAATTTTAAGGGAGCATCTTCAATACGTTGAAGGTATTGTTACCGTTAATAAAAATAAAAAAAAGTTTACCGGTGGTCCCCACAAGTGAATTGTTACTGTGGGTGAATGACGAGTTGAAACGGTCCCACGAAAGTTGAAACAAATTTTACAAGAATCTCAGCACTTTGACGCGTGAGCACTTGATAAACATAAGAATATGGCTTAGCGCTTTCTTCTATCTCTTCAACCTCTTCATTGTCAAGCTCTCAATTTCGTAATATTATACTTATACTAATAACTCATAATTTAAAAAAATTTTAACTACTAATCACTTTTTTAAAACTTAAAATTTTATAAATTATTTTATAAAATATATCATCATTAAGTAGAGTTTAAGAGTTTTAAAATTGTATATTATACGCTAAAATCGGAATTAAAACGAGAAAGTTATGAATTTTTAAAGTTTTCGAGTCAGATAAAAAATGACTTTTTCTGCTGTTTCTCAGTTTTCATTTGTTTCACTAAAATATGCATAACTTTTGCTAGAAAACTCAGAATTTGGTGATTCAAAATGCTACAAAAAGCTTATTCAAAGACCTACAACCTAGTAACAACTAAAACATGAAATTTTTTTTTTTAAAATATCATAACATCACTTCAACATCTCATCATCCATTCAATATATCTTCCAAAATCAAAATGAGACAATTGACTAATAGCCTCAAACATCCATCATAATTAAGATAAGCATATTACCATTCATCCTATAACTTTTAAAACATAACTCAACATCTCAATTTCTCTTAACACACAAATAAATATACCAAAAAGATATCACAATCATCAAGCACATTGCAAGTATATTAACATATAAACATCGTCACCAAAATTCCCGTCGTGAATATACAATATTGTGTCCACTGGCCCACCTGAATTTGTGCTTCTACGGAAGGTCTTGAAATGCAACTTATCTACAAAGCTTCACCCAAAAAAAAAAAAAGTTTGCGAAAGGGTGAGCTCGCGACTCAATAAGCAAATAAATAAAACATATTATTTATATCAAGTAATTTACATCCAATCACAATTCTATAGCATTCACTTTACCAAAACATCATCATCATACCAACTGAACCTATACATATAATAAAACACAAACATAGATTTCGATAAATCACTCTTAATGATAGATTAACCATTTGTGCACATCGTTCTCATCGTAACATACGGTGTCAGGCCTCATACCCTCAAGTAATAGCTATTATCATCATGCCGCCTTTATTTCACATATCACTTGTAATATTTTCGTGGTATTACTATCAAATAAAAGTATTGATCTCATGTCAATACCCGGTTGCTACCATTTATCATCTCATCTCATCTCTTTGGTCAATCCATCACTAAGAACAA
>CANXYA011016596.1:0-11631 GCA_948193465.1 Acalypha hispida
TAATTTAAAATATTCCAATCTGGATTCATAATCATCACCAACTTGTAGCCCATTGAATAAGCTTTCCGGAACATCTTGAATTTTTAAAATCGGACTCCGTACGAGAAAGTTAAGCCCAAAATACTAAACCGCATCAAAACTGAAATTTTAATACGAACATTCGGAATTTTAGCCCAAATCCAATTTTTAATCATCCAATTAACTCCAAAGTCCATCTTTAATTATTTTTAACATTTCCTAATTATAAAATACACTTGAAAACATAAAAAAACATTAAATAACTTGTGAAAAATATAATTACGAAAATTTGACGATTTATTAAATAAAAACTAACAAACTAATTAAAATTTAAAAATAAATTAATTAAAATATGACCAAAATATATAAATAATTACCACTTATCACGCATCTGCTGAAAAGTGTTGAGTTGAATTTCAAAATACGAATAAATTTAGTCTTTATTCTATTGAATCTTATAATAAGTTTGAATGGAACCACATTTGCAAATGGGAATTAAATCAGGCTTTGTTAAATTAAGAGTATGAACTGAAAAACACAAACGTCAAAAAAGACAGGCGGATACATGCAGAAGCGACGAAAGCATTGAAATAAATAGAGAAAGACCATTCAATAGTAATGTACCATGAAATTTACTGTTGGGGTTGGTCCAAAGTGATAAATATATATGCATATATGGCTATAAATGTCGCGTGTAAACCTTGAAAAATAATCTTAAATGGTCCCAAAAAATGCCAATCTCTAGTCCTTTTGTAATTCATTGACATGTCCACCTGCTCAATATATACGAAGAAGTTCATAGTTGACAGATGTCCAAATACTTGAAAAGGATAAGGAGATAATGGATGTTTGTATTGGGGAGTCTGTTTCTTCTGAGGAGACACTCAGCTACTTGTCTTTAGCTTATTCTCCACCCATATATACATACACATTTCTACATTTCTTTGTTCATGTTGTAATGAGACAAATTAATTAAATTAGTCCTGTGAGTACGAGTATGTTTCGACCTAGCATCGTTGAGCTTCTCCTAGCTAGCTATATCTTTTAGTATATCAGGCTGTGGTACAATGGGCGCATTACTTATCTTAAAATCTGTATTCATTGGTCATTTATATAATTTGAATTTCAAGTAGATATTTGTCTCGTGAAAAATGAGTAGGAATTGCCTTAATTATATATATTACATGGTTGAGGTGGTAAAAGAAGAGAATGAGGTTCTGCTCAAGAGTAGAGAAAAAAAGAGTGGTGATGCGCAGGAAAAAGGAGAGAATCGAGAGAAGAAAAATGAGAATAAAACATTCCTCTGGCATTCGCCCCTTCTCTTGGGCGATTCGCTATGATTGAGGCTTTTGAAGTCACCCAGTTGACGAATCCATTTAGCATTCTGCCTTGGGTAAGCTTTTTATCTTTTGAATTAGGACAAATCAGAGATAGACATACTGTTCCATTTCCACAGCGACTAATCTGCAACAAAATTGACAAACAATTTGGTAAATTCTTAGACAACATGAAGCAAATCACGATCACTTTGCCATTTATCGATGTTCTGCGTGATATGCCTTCATGAGATAAGTTTTTAAAAGACATTGTTTTGCACAAAGACAAATTTGATGATCCAAGGATGGTGACCTTGGTTCATGAAGCCCCCATCCTTCTTGGACAACATGCCCAAAAAATGCAAGTATCCGGGTTCATTTACAGTTCCTTGCACTATTAGGGAATCCATTCATGAACGAGCTCTTTGTGACCTTGGGGCGAGTGTGAGTCTTATGCCCTACCAAAGTTTCAAAGTTGCGGGCATATACGAGCTCAAGCCCACTAGGATAGTGCTATCAATGGCTGATAAAAGTCTTAAGTAACCATTGGGGATTCAGAGGCATCTATTGGTTGTTTACTAGTACAAGAATAGGAATAGGTAGAGCTAGCATTACACAAAATTCAGCTTGATCTCAAGGAAACGCAATGCAAATATCCTAATTCATTTTTAAAGTGTTGGCACTCAATATTAAAAGAAATAAAGTTTTTATCAAAACTATTAATAAAAGTCTTTATATAACATATTTATACAATCATTCTGATTATAAAAGTCTTCTATTGTCAATATGCTAAACAAATTAGTAGTCTTATTGACCTTCCTGATATATCAGCTCATTCTTCCTTGGAAAAATTGACTCTGGAGAATTGCAAAGAACTCATTCAGATTCATAAATCCGTAGGTGACTTTATAAGTTCTAGTTAAATTCATCTTTTAATAATCATTCTTTATTATTCCTATAAACAATACAAGAAATACTCCTAGTAGAGCAGAATACCACCAGCAATAGCAGCGCCGAGGAGCTCAATACGGTAGAGATACAAAAATAATTAGATGAATGCAAGGTTTAAGAGATACTCCCTTCACCACGGGTTCCCCCACACTAAGTTTTGAAATGCTATTGATTAAATTTATAACTGCACTCAAAATTTTGAATTTAAATAACCAATAAACCTTTAAGATTTATTGAAAATCAACCTATTTTTCCAATTACATATAAATCAGGCTGGAAATTTGGATTAGTTGCAGCATAATACTACTGAGGAGGAATGCATGCCTGTTGTTCACACGACCACCAGGATACATTCCTCTGTTTGCACTTCCACCATCGTCTCTTTTATGAGGCGGCACATACCTTTCATCCATTTGGTTGTGTCTAGCCTCTACACTCTCTCGAACACTTGCTGATGATTGTTTGATATTTTCATTTTGTTGAACAGCTCTTTGATTAGGAGATGACATTGGGGTTGAATTTTTACTTGTTATATGCTTCGAAAGCCCTTTGATCATTTTGTCAAACCCAGACATCATGTCCTTGAGCATGCTTTGAACTTCATTAAGTCCATCCATGACTTGTTTCAAATGACTTGGGTCATTTTCCATAGCAACTTGAATAGGAATGGATTGGTTTCCAACATCAGAACCTGTTGGAGGTATTGGTGCTTCCGGTTGAACCTGTTGCTCATGAGGCACCAAATTATCTTCAATTTGTTCCACAACAAATTGAACAAAACCTTCTTGCCCTGCTTCTGCAGAAACATTTGCCAAATTTTGAGATTCGACTCCAACAATTTCTTTTCCACTACGAGTTCGCGGCATCACAACAGAACGTGTGCCATTGGACTTGCCAAAAAATTGTTGGCTATATTCCCGGTTTGAGTAGGATTGCGAGCGTGCCAGATAGTTCAACCTAAAAAATAAACCTGACCTCTTCGAACGGTTATGAAGTTCTTAAGTTTCCTTTAGCCACATGACACTCAAATTCTGATGTAATGAATGCAATTGATTTGATTTTTTAAATTCTAGAATTGAGAGTTAAATTAATTACTTAAAACGAAAATAAAATTGATAAGTGATTCAAATAAATTGAAAGTAAAATAATATAAAATTAAAGCCATTAAATTTGCATTAAAATGGAAAAGATGAACTCATAATAAGTTTAAACAACATAAAAGTACAATAAAAGCTTAAACAAGTTTGAAAATGTAAAAACAATGCTTGAAATTAAAAACAATAGTGGCGATAAATTTGAAATTAAAATGCTGAAGATATGCAGAGTAAGTTTTGTTCTTGAGTTATTGTTGTGGAGTTTGTGTTCGGTCCGTGTGTTCTCTTGCTTTATAACTCCTGAGGACAGTTTCTTCAATTTCCCAATAACTGCCCACGTCTTCAGCTATCAAATTTGAAGTAACTGTCATGGCTTTGCCGTTACCTGCAACTGAAACTTCTAGTTAATGGCTAAAGGCTTTAGGTTTCATATTCATTTTGAACATAAATTTTTAGCCCACAACACATGCAAGCCTAGCCCATTTGAAAATTTAAATTTTTGGCACAAACACTATCTTATATCATAAATCTATCAACGTAATATAATCATTCCATTCTTTTCATTAGAATTAGAACTAGTACCATCATTATATCAATCTATCGTATATTGTAGCTCTGTCAACACATTATCATCACTATAGAAAGTAAACGATTGATTTACAAAGTATATGAAAAAACTGAAATTATGACAATGATACATGATATGAATGATTATGATATATCATGCTTATATAATTCATGTATCAATTGTCATAATTATGTAGAAGAACAATCAGGTCTATATTCTTTTTATTAGAACTAGAATCAGTAATATCATTATACCAATCTATTTTATAACATAAATCTATCAACGCAATATAATCATTCTATCAAAGTAAATGATTTTGACTTGCATGATATCCAGTAGAATTAGAACAATTAGGTTTATATCCTTTTCATTAAAAGTAGAACCAGTACCATCATTATATCAATCTATCTTATATCATAGCTCTATCAAAGCATTATCATCTCTATATCAAAGTAAATGATTGATTTACAAAGTATATGAAAAATTGAAATTATGACAGTGATACATGAATGATATGTACATGATATGAATGATTATGATTTATCATGCTTATATAATTCATATATCAACTGTCATAATTATGTAGAAGAAAAATTAGGTCTATATTTTTTTTTAATTAGAATTAGAACTTGTACCATCATTATATCAATCTATCTTATGTCATAAATCTATCAACAAAATATAATCACTATATAATTTTCATTAGAATTAGAACCTATACCATCATTATATCAATCTATCTCATATCATAGCTCTATCAACACATTATCATCACTATATCAAAGCAAACGATTGATTTATGAAGTATATGAAAAACTTAAATTATGGCAGTGATACACGTACGAATGATATATACATGATATGAATGATTATGATATATCATACTTATATAATTCATGTATCAAGTGTCATAATTATGTAATAAAACAATCAGGTCTATATTCTTTTAATTATTGTTATATGCCAATAATTTTATAAAAAAAATATATTAAATTATATATTTGATACGATAGTGATATTACAATGATATGCCATCAATTTTATAAAATAACTCATAACAAGAATAATTAAAGAACACAATAATGACTACGAAATAATTTACAAACTACTTAAATAAAAATACTATTACTAACAAAAATTGACAAAATAAAATAAAAAATAAATTGTTTTTCATATTAATTCTTAATAAATTGTATATAAAATTTCCAAAAATGATTGAATCCAGAAATAAAGTAGGTTGCATTCATTTAATAAACTTCCAAATTCACACTTTAATACATCAGAAACAAGCAAAAAAAATGAATTATAAATTCATATTAACTATGATCACTAAAAACAAAACGAAATTTCATTTAGACATTTCATCGAACAATTGACATGCATATCATTGAAACAAAATAAAACTAAGACAAATTGATTGTAAAACTTACAAAATCACAAATAAATCAACTTAGTACATTCAATTACTAGAAAATTACAGGCAAATATGCATATTATAAATTTATAAAAATAAAATATCAGCAAAAAGTTACAATTAAAATAAGAGTATGAAAAGAAACTTTACCGACGTTGAGAGCATGTGATGAACATAAAAATTTAGTCAAAGATGAAGGAGAATTCATATTTGCTCAGAGATAAGAAGAAGTAAATAGGGACGAAAAAGAGATAAAAATTAATAGGAATTTAAAATTACTGATTATAAAAAATGAAATAATAAGCAATGATTTAGGGTTTTTGTGATGACTATAGAGATGGCGATGAAGCTGAAGGTTAGAAAATAAAATAGGGTTTTAAGATTTTTGAGAGAAATTTCTGTTGATTGTGAAAAATATATAGAATAGTCCATTTATATACATGGTATTTTTGAAATAAAAGATAAGTAACATGACATTGTGGTAAAAGAAAATTATAGAGTTGTATTTTTGTAATTAAAAAAAAAAAAGAAATGGTATATTTTATGTAAATTCCCCTTTTCACACTTTATACGTGCTTTCAACACTTATTTACAAAAATGCCTAAAAAATAATTATTTGTAAAAATGTCTAAAAGTTATTTAATTTTTACTACTTTTTTTTACCCATTTTTTACCAAATTTTTTTAGGCATTTTTACAAATAAGTGTTGAAATGACATATGTTATGTAGTTTCTACTTGTCAAAATGTCCACATGTGATTTTTTATCGTCCAAAGCCCACTAGCATATTTATTTTAATTTTTACATGTACTTGATGATAAAATTATCTTTTTAATTCCATCAAACTATATGATATGTTTTAAATTTTGTTGTTACAGATAATTTTTTAAAAATAATTATTAATATATCATTATTTTATTTTATTTAATGTTTATACTTATATAATACAAAATAAATTATATTTTAAATACTATAATTATAATTTCAGTACTCTTTTTTTTATGGTTACAATGATCATTTCATATAATTTGAGTGCAAGAAACCATATAGTATAGACATAAAAAATTTTAATAAACATATACTCAATGATCTACTAGTTTTTAATTACAAAGAAGAGTGTTCCTGACTTTGTGTTGTGTGTGTGCATGTTGTGTGTTTTAATAATTAAAAAACAATTACACTATCCAGCTAAAATCATACATATATTTGCGCACTAAAATCATACATTAATTGCAAATATGGAAAAGGAATTAAAATTTAATGAACATCCAAATACAGAAAAGATTATTCCTAGCACGGAGTCTTCGGGCTTTCTATGCTGTAACAGTGAAGAAGCCAATGACATACATAACTAGAATTGTTGACAAAAGCCCGGAACAATATCCAATAGCTGCCATTTTCCATGAAAACCATATCTCCGAGTTCTTCCTTTCTTCTGTTAGCTCTGGATTAGTTTAAGGTCTATCACAAGGAACCTGAACTTGCATACCGCACAATCCGCTGTTGTTGGCATAAGAGTTTGGATCATTCATCCTGTCCATTTGAGGACCGTCTGGAATTTGACCCTTCAATTTATTATTGCTCAAATCCAAGTAACTGAGCTCCAAGAGCTTTGCCAATGTCTCAGGAATTTCACCAGAGAGATTGTTGTGCGATAAATCTAGACTCTCCAAGCATTGCAAATCACCAAACTTCATTGGTATTTGTCCAGAGAGTTCATTGAAGGAAAAGTTTAATGACTTCAAACTTTTCAAACTACCAAAACTATCAGGAATTTCACCTGAGAAGCGGTTATTTGATAGGTCTAGAAAAGTATACAGCTGAAGGTTTAGGCTGGGTAGACCTAATACCATGCTTTTCCAGGAGACTTTCACATCCTTCAGGTTATTAACCCTCAAGGAGAAAATTGAGGGAAAATCTGTCCTACTAACGGAAAGCAAGGGAAAATCTGTCTGACTAATGATGCGTGATGAGTAAACATCTTGATCATTAATCATCCCCGTAAGATTACCCAAACTAGGTGGGATTTTACCACTAAAATTATTTCCAGAAAGATCAAGTATTTGAAGTGCACTAAGATTTGAGATACTCATCGGAATGGAGCCCTGGAGAGAATTATTTCTAAGATTCAAAATTTGGAGAGAAGAGAGCTGACACAGAAACTCAGGGATTTCACCTATGATGTGGTTGTCTTGAAGATCGAGGTATTTAAGCTGGCTGAAATTTGAAAGATTTTGAGGCGAAAAACCAGAAAACTCATTTTGGCTTAATTGAAGCATTTTCATACCCGAAGGAAAAGTTACAGGAATTTCGCCGGAGAATTTGTTGAAGGAAAGATCAGCATAAGCCAATGATGAATTTTGATTAAAGACTGGAAATCCATTGCCTGAAAAGTTATTGCTTGACAAGTCTAGCAACTTCAGGTAGGATAAAGTTGAGATGGATTTTGGTATTGCACCCGAGAAATTGTTACCTGACAGCATAAGGACTCTCATTTGAACTGCTTCACCAATAGTTAGTGGCAGTAGACCTGAGAAATCATTATTTGAAAGGAGGAGAACATATAACTCTTGATTTTGCAATAAGCGAGGCGGCAGAGAACCAGACAACTTATTGTGTGATAAAATCAGAAATTCCAAATTCATTTCAGCTAGCCATGGAGGGAAAGTTCCTCGGAGGTTATTTTTACTCAGGTCCAAGAAATAAAGTCTGGTAAAATTGGAAATCCAAATGGGTATTTTCCCCGAAATGTTGCAGGATTTCAAAGATAATACTTGTAACAGGATGCTCCTTGGTAAGATACCCTTGTTTCCCAAAGAAAGTTCGTTGCCCCCAAGATACAATGCTTCCATGTTGTTGAACTCAAAAAGCCATGTTGGGATCTCACCAGAGAGAGAATTATCTTGTAAATTAAGTATTTCCAGTTGCTCCATTTTTTGAATTGATGGAGGTATCTCACCCGAAAAATTGTTTTTTCCCAAATCTAGAACTGCAAGCTTCGACAGGTTACAAATCTCCGCTGGTATCTCCATGGAAAAAGAATTATAACGTAAATTCAAAAAGTCCAATTCTTTCAAACCCAACAGTGTTGATGGAAATGCTCCAGAAAACTTGTTGTTTCGAAGTGACAGTTTTTCCAAATAAGTAAGATTTCCAAGCTTGACAGGTTGTCCTTGGAGCAAGTTAGAATCCAAGAACAGCATCCTCAAGTTCGAAACATCTTCAAAGTCGATATCTAACGTTCCCTCGATCAAATTATCTGTCAGCCAAAGTTCCTCCAGGTATTTTAAAGAAAACAATTGAGGCGGAATCGAACCATTGAAACTATTGTACTCCATATAAAGTGTTACAAGATTTGTTAAATTGGCAAGTCCAACTCCTGGAATTTCACCGTGTATATCATTATAAGAAATGCTAAGATAGGTGAGTGTTTTCAAGTGAAAAAGTGGAGTTAAAACATCTGATGTCACAACAGTTTCGGATGCTAATAAGTGAGTGAGATTATAGAGTGGAAGATCACTGATCTCCTGTTGCGAATTGCAGCGGACTCGCTCCCATTGACAGCAATCAGAACTGGAGGAATTCCATGACTGCAGAAAGTTTGAAGTGGAGAGAGCAGTAGTACTCTTTCCTACTAATGAAAATTTGAATCCGAGGAGTGATTCTTTCTGATATCGAGGACAACAAAGACAAGGGCTGAACAACGTAGAGACAAAGAGGATGAAAAATGGTATGCAAAGGGGATCATATTCAATCAATAATTTTTTAAGTTTGGCCATTGTCAATGGTTACTTTTGCAGTTCCCTTTTTAATTAGTCTACATATGTAAGATGAATGATAGAGATGAAGTTACACTTCTCCATCATGGACAGTAGAGAGTTCCTTAACTTTCTGCAATTGACTTGACCTATAAATACATGAGCTATAGTCAATCATACACGTCAGTTTAGCAATAGCATGCTCGAGAGATTAATTGAATTTTTTTGTTAACCATGATGGCGATTGTTGATAAACTATAGACAATGTGAACAGCTGGCTTGGTTATATATATGTTGTGTGAATTGAATCTATTATACATAATTGTGGGTGCAATATGAGATATAAGTATATAATTTACAGATAATTCAACAATAAGTATATAATTTACAGATAATTCAACAACCACAGACTAAATTAGCAGAAGAAAAGTCAGTCTTATCTATAACATTCATATCATACATCTCATAGCCAATAAATTCTTTGATGAGTCATTAGAAAACGTACGAAGAAAATTAAGGCAAACAGCTTCTGGACCATTTCTTGTATAGAAAATGTAACATGGAAAAGGAATTTACGCCGTGCTTGGAAAAAATGAAACTAAAATTTAGAATTCATTTATAAATGAATTCCATATAGAATTCAACTATAAATGAATTTGCTTGCTTGGTATAACAAAACTAAAAATATAGAATTCAATTGAATTCCCCAAATTTATACTTGAAATGAATGAAAAATATAATTTCATTTGCTTCCATTTCTTAAAATACCCTTATATTATATTTCAAACACTATAATTTAATTTATAAGTTGATTTAATAAGAATAATAATAATTTATCAATAATAAAGATGAAATCACATGTTATTTCATGGATTAATAAAGTCGCCTTATAAAAATTATAAAAAAAAATTATAAGGTCATACAAATTTTTCAAAAAAATTATAAGATCATATAAATTGTTCAAAAACTCGTATTTATATCATATTATTATGATTAAAAAAATTAAATAAAAGCAAGCACAAGAACTAATTTAATTGTATAATGAAAACTTTAAAAGTTGAGAGAACAAAAGGTAATAATAGCATTTAATAAGTGGAGTTAAGGGAGTTTAAGGATGTTTTTGTCTATTTAAAATTTTTGATTAAATTCTGTAGAATTTATTTGTAAATTCTACCTATATTAATAGCATTTGGTTTTAGTTAAAAACAATTCCAATCAATAAAATTTGGATTTGCGAATGAATTCCACAAAATTTTAAGGAATTCATTCATTCCAAGCATAGTGTTAACCCAAGATATATCCTTGCATTGAATTCAATTTGTGGACTTTAAACTCAAATATTGGTACCTAATTAATCTCTAGAGAGAGACATATATATGAAGAGAAAATCATGCATCGCCAATTTAACGTGTGTGTGGAATTTCTTTTTTTTTTTTTTGTCTTTTTTTTCACATATTTTTATCTTCTTTCATCATGATGAACATAATTCCCTATTTATATCCATTTTTTTCACAAATTATTTTTATTGTGCCATTTTTTTGATAGGTAATAATTTATTTTGCCATTTAAAATTTATTTTCTTTTTTCTTTTATATAGCCTAGTAAAGGTAAGTTTAACTATTTGTTTTTCAATCATGGCAAAAATATATCTCTTACTTTTGAATAATTTAATTTCTCAATCGGGAGATTTGACCGGGTGTTAATGTTTTTACTTGGTCTTACTTTTTAAAAATTTAATTTTTTGACCGCGAGATTTCACTGGTTGCCAAGTCTCGACCTGGAGATTTCACCGGGTGCCAAGTTTTTGCTTAATCTTATCCACAAAAATTTAATTTCTCTACCGGGAGATTTCACTGGGTGTCAATGTTTTTACTTGGTCTTACCCCTTAAAAATTTTAATTTCTCGACCGGGAGAATTCACCGGATATTTCACCGGGAGCCAATGTTTTTGCTTGGTCTTACCTACAAAAAAATTAAATTTTTCGACCAGGAGAATTCACAGGGTGCCAAGTTTTTACTTGGTTTTATCCCTTAAAAATTTAAATTGGCGACCGGGATCTAAGTTTTTTTTTGTCGAAAAATTAAAATTGGTGACTGGGAGCCAATTTTGTTTGGTCTTACCCCTTAAAAATTAAAATTGGTGACCGGGGGTTGCAATCGGGAGCCAATTTTGTTGGTCTTAACCCTTAAAAATTTAAATTGGCGACCGAGGGATAAGTTTTTTCTTCGTCTTACCCCACGAAAAATTAAAATTGGTAATCGGGAGGTTTCGACCAGGAGCAAATTTTGTTTGTCTTACTTCTTAAAAATTTAATTTCTCGGCCGGGAGAATTCACAAGGAGCCAAGTTCTTACTTGGTCTTAACCCTTAAAAATTTAATTTCTCGACCAGGAGATTTCACTAGAAGTCAAGTTTTTGCTTGGTCTTACCCCTTAAAAATTTAGTTTCTCGACCGGGAGATTTCACCCGGTGTCAATGTTTTTACTTGGTCTTACCCCTTAAAAATTTAATTT
>CANXYA011019477.1:0-10677 GCA_948193465.1 Acalypha hispida
TTAAATAATCTTATTCAGTGATATATCAATAATAAAACTAAAATATAATTAAAATAACATATTTATGATATCATTTCATATTAAATTTTTATATTATATATGAAATTCTATAGTATTGGTATTACATTTCAAAAATAACAACAAAAATTTAATTAAAATAATTTTGAAAGTAATAAGATATGTATTTTTATGACTATATTTTATTTTTAAGTATTATTTTATATAGTTCTAAAATCTTACGATTTTACGATCCGGTTTTACGATACGATTTTGTGACCCCTCGTCCGATTCTAGAGTGAAAAAGTGAGTTTAACAACCTTGATTTCATGACAGGAAACAGTCCATGCACAAGATCGTGAAGGGAAGTGTAGGATTTTGTGTCAACATGTTGATTTACGGCAACCTCGCCCTACAAAAGCAAACCATCAGAAGAAAACTTCGAAAGATAACTATATTTTTTATAGCATGAAGGGTGTTGGAATAGGCATTGAAGGTTCATGGAAGTTACATCGATCCTATCATCCTATCATTTTCTTATTCATCAGAAGAATCTGTTGCATGTCATTGCCTGTGGAGATCTTTTCCTTCTATATTCTGTAACTCCTTTCTTACTTGGTCCTAAAGTCTAGGCAATTTTCCTTTTGTGTATTTCTGCTTGCAATATATAAGCAAGGCTCTTGTATTTGTTTTAGATATTGAGAAATAGTAAAATTCAATAATTAAATTATATTTTCTACATGGTATCATAGCATCCAGGTCTGATCCTAAACTACATGAAGAAAAAAGAATTTAGGACCTGCACACTAATTAAACTATAAGAAGAAAACATGCAAGTCTATAAACGTCAAGAAGAGAACCTACACGTCCTTAAACTACATTAAGAAAGAAAATTTTAGGAGCAGTATATCACGTCCTCAATTTCATAATACTAAAACATACACTAACAATAATTATTTAACCAAATCAATAAATTTTACCCACTTTTTGATAAATAAAACTTTAAAAATAATTAAAAAAGTATTTCATCATATAGCAGAGTTCAAGAGTTTTAAAATGGTATATCGCACGCAAAAATTAGAGTTAAAACGAGAAAGATATGAATTTTTAAAGTTTTGAATCAGATCAGAAAAATCGGTTAACTTTTCAGAAATCGATCGACTTTTTCGTATGATTTTTTTAAAATCGAATCAGATCAGAAAATTCGGTCGACTTTTCTTTCTGTTTCTCAACCTTCATATGTTTTACTAAAATGTGCATAACTTTTGCTAAAAAACTCAAAATTGGGTGATTCAAAATGCTACGGAAAGATAATTCAGAGACCTACAATCTACTATATTCTAAATCATAAAATTTTAAAGAGAAAAGGTTGGCATTACAAGCCACAAACTTAACCATTAGAATCCACAAAGCACAAGACATAAATACCATTCATCATTCAACAAATTCGAACCACCACTACCTTATTTTACATGAGAATCAACTCACAAAAAGGGCTTATAGCCAAACATGTCAAAACCACAAAATCCAACGACTAAGACATGAAACACGTGATTACCGTTGGCCTCCTCTAAACCCTAATGCATGAGTTATTCTTCATAGACCTTTTTTATTTTCCCGGAAAAATATTTGAAAAGGAGTAAGTTTTCAACTTAGAAAGTTAAATAAATTATATACCACAATTGCATATTATCCATTAATATTCTCAAGTTTACAACGCAAACCAATCACAAAATTACAACCCAACTTTTAAACTTCAAAAGCAAGGCATAACATAAAATAAACATAATATTTTTCAATCACACTAAGGTTTTCAACATTTATACATATACTAATCAACCATTTAAAAATCTACACATGTACACTAATTACAACTTATTCAACACCTCTGCAATTACAACTTACCAAACATTACTACACAAATACCATTTTTCACGATAATTTAATCACAAACAATCAAACCATCTTTCCATTTAACATATCACAACAAAATGAGTTAGTCGAACAATATTTCCCCTTTCAACATCACATAACCAAAATAGTTAGTCAAACAAATATTTTCCGAAATCCCTATTACACCAATCCTAATCGTACATGATTCTGAAGTGGTTATCGCATTTTGGGGAGTCTTTTCAAACTCCAAGACCGTTCGTTCATTCCTATGGAGTAGTTATCGTACTCTACAACATTTATTTTTTCGGAGTCGTTATCGCACTCCCACAACATTCCGAGCTAGCCACAAAGGCTACAGCTCAACAAATCACATTTCTCAATTATCGGTAATAGTATCTCGAAAAACCACAACAACAAACTTAACATCATTTTTCACAGTCGTCATATCTAGGGGTGTGAAAAATCGAACCAGAACCGATTGAACTGACCGAAACCGAACCTCTTGAACTGAAACTGACAAAACCGATTACTAATCTGGTTCAGTCCGGTTTTGTATTTTACAAAATCGAACCGAACCGAAAAACCGACGGTTTGCTTTATATATAAAAAATATATTTTTTAAAAAAATTTTAGTAATATATATGCATAAAAATTCATAAATAATACAATATATACATATATTTAATATAAAAATGTAATTTGATGATTAATATATATATATATATATATATATATATATATAAGTTAAGAGATTAATTATATTTTATTGAATTATTGTTAAAAAATGAAAAAAAAATAAAATCTATAATAAAAAAACTGAAAAAAATCGAGTTTTTTCTTCAACCGAACCTAGACACAATAAAAATCGATGATTTTGTATTTTTTGGGACCGAACCGACTGATTCACACCCCTAGTCATATCATCATATATTAACTCAATTCTTCATTCTCAACATCACAAATTTTTACCAAACATTTCATCATCAACAATTTTACAAATTTACATTTCCTCCACAATCACATAAATTCAACAATTACCATTACCAACCCCCATTACCAACCCCAACAATCAACATCATCAAATGTTTTCAACATCACAATTTTTCAAACATGCATCATGCCATCAAACAATTCATCAAAACATGACTCACAAGTCACTTTCATTTCATATTCACAACAAAATCACCATAATTCACAAAATCACACAACAAATTATACAATTCAACTTTATTAACAAAATAACATAACAAATCATTAACATATTCATTTCAACTCTAATCACACATCTCACATCTTAACAAATTTCACAAACACAATTATATCAACTGAATCATATTAATAAAATATATGCAAAAATAGGTAAATTAATTTATTTAACTTATAAACACCATCCAAAACACAAAAAAAATGTCTCTCCACTAAGAGCTTTCTTCATTAATTTCAACCTACCAACAAATCAATACCAAATTAACTACTAACTCTTTAAATAAACCAAAGCCCACAAAAATTAAAACCATTAAAAACTTACCTACGAAGTTCTAATCCTCCAAATATAAACATCTTCAAGAAATCTTACTCAAAACTCAAGATTTCAAGTTTCTCTTTATACTCTGTCTCTCTAAAATTCTTCATCTTATCTTTTTTGTTTTACAAACTCTAACTACTAAAAAATCAGCCCAAAAACTGATTTTAAACCCCAAAAATCGTTTTTGGCCAAATTTTCAAAAGACCCCTGAATTTTGTTAAACTTTTAAAAAGAACTGCATTTCCGTAAAAATTACAATTTAGTCCTTAAATCTATTTTCTCTATATTTTTCTTATTCAATTAAAACAAACTTCATTTTTAAATATAATTTTAATTAATTTAATAATTGTAAACACGAGAGAGGACGTCACACAGTATGTCCCTAAACTGTGAAAACTAGAGAACCTTAGGTCATGCAAGTCCCAAACTTTGAAGATTAATTACAACCTGCAAGTCGGAAAATTGCTATGCTTTGGATGATATTGATGAATCTCTTGTCTAGCTTGGACTTGTTTTTTTTTACCTACATTATGTCCTGTTTAAGGGGGAAGTGTTGGAATGAGCATTAAAGGTTAAATGGAAGTTATTTGGATTCTGTCATCCTATTTAGCCTAGTTCATATCATCCTCCTATGATTTCTTTATTCATTAAAAAAATATGTTGCATGTCATTGCATATCTCTATGGAAATCGTTTTCTTTTATATTTTGTAACTCCTTTCTTGTTTGATCCTAAAGTCTAGGCATTTTTTTTTATTATATCATCTTGTTGTGTATAAACAGGGCTCTTGTATTTGTTTAAGGTATTAAGAAATAATAAAACTCAATCATTAATAAATTATATTTTCTACAAAGGGCCTTCATATTCTTATATATATATATATATATATATATATATATATATATATATATATATATATATATGTCATGCATCTCGTTTTACGATTATATTAACTAAACTATAGCCGAGAGACGCTCCACTCTCTCCCATGGAAGGCCTTCATATCCTTGAGTTAATGATAAAGATTTCTATATTTTGACTCGATTTATTTAGTTTAACGTGAATATATTTTGTTCAATTATGACTAAATTGGCTCCAATAATTGCGCCTCAAAGATAATTTTTAAGTGAAAATTAATTACTATGAGTTTATAGATATCCAAATTTCTGAATAAAAAACAATAGTCTAAAAGTTTTTGTTCATTTGATTAAAGTAATCTGGAAAAGTAGCTAGCATTGCAGCCATTAGCAAGAACAAAAAGAGCTTAAAGCGTGTCGTAAAGGCAATAAAGAGTAATTGATATGAATCGTTCAAACAGTTTGCGCATTCATTTTCTTTGTTTTGAATTGTATCTAGAGATCGGATTAGTAAAGGAACTTTAGGAGATTAGTGGAGGCCTTATATAATTCAGTAGTGTGCGATTTAGAATGAACCAACCTACCTAAAAATATGCTTTGTACAAATTCTAAAAAATGTTCAATTATTCCACTCTTGTTGCTCAAGTTACAATAAAGTATGGCAATACGATTTTATGTGGTATTTTTATTCACTTAACTTACCAACCTCTCCATGTAAATTAATTAAAATGCTCCCTTTTTCACAACAATTTTATTCGTAAATGTCACTCAGCTAAGATTAGTCTGTACAACCGTAAAACGGGTCTAGATACTCAGGATCTAATACTTATAATATGTTGTAAACATTGGATTAATTTAAATTCTAATATGGAAGAATATTGTATGCAAGTCGAACTAACCTTTTTAAAATGTGCATATAGCCTTTAAAACTAAGATTTCTGATAAAGAATAAATTATTACTTATTAATGTGCATGAATGAGTATTTTTTCCAATATTTGGATGTTCCTATGAATTCATCATTTAATTTATAGTATTTCCTATAAATAATGTTATCCTGAACTCGCCCCCCATCTTTTTTAATTTCTTTACGTTGTTTTTAAAGAAAATTCGTCAGCAATATCCATATAAACAATAGCAGCCACAGTGTTGTAAAGTAAGTACAGCATCTTCTTAATAATTAGCGGTGTTTCCACTTTCATTTAAAAAATAAAACTGCGTTTTAAAAATTAACTATTCGTTCACTAAACGTGTTTAATACTCTTATATCCATTGGTAGCGTATATAAATGTCTTATACAACTCCTTAGTAGGAATCGTGCAGTGAGCTTAATTAGTTAGAAAGTGCTTTCCGTTGCTACTTGCTAATTTTCTATTCTTGTCATCGCTAAAACTACAATGGCATTCATCAGAGTTCGTAGTATTACAGCCGACGAGAAAGCTGAAATGACCATTGAAGAGCTTAAACGGTGGTTAAGATCACTCGACACGGATGAAGATGGCCGGATAAGTAAAGAAGAACTTGTGGATGCAGTTCGGGCGAATGGAGGATGGTTTGCGAGATGGAAAGCACAGAAAGGAATGCGATCTGCAGATTCTTATGGCAATGGCTTTGTTGATTTTAATGAAATCAATAATCTTGAGGATTTCGCGCAGAAACATTTAGGTTTGAAGATTATTAGGTAGCCTTTTTAAGTTTGCTTATTGTCCACAGACAATTGTTCATTGACTTTTTCATCATTTCATTACATAAGAGAGTTGTGAATACTTGAAACCGAGTATCTCCCCGGCGCGCACTGGCTATTGCGATAGCAGCTGTTCATTGATTTTGAATCTTGATAAAAAGAACAATAGTAATTTAATTACAGAGTGTTTCTTTTCTGTTATAATCTTTGTTAATAACATCCATGTATACACATTCCACATTTTGAAAGAGACCATAAACATCTTCTAGTTCAAAGCAAATGAATTTCCTTGCTTTCTCGACCAATTTGAAGATTTTGTTTAGATAAAATAAAATTGTTCGCGCTTGGAATATATGTCTATTCAAGTGAAATTGTAGTCTGTAGATGTTTGATCAAATAAAGTTGCATGTTTCTCAAGCGTAGGCAACAAAAATCATCGACAAAAATGTGTTTCAAACGTAAGAGCAAACAACATATCCAATTTGCACTACGAAATGCTAGGAGTCTTGGAAGCAATCGTGATGAGAGAAATTCGGTTTGAAAATGAGCACCACCCAGAAAATATGGCGCTAGTGCAAGCGTGATTGCAATAACTGGTAGTCAAGCTTGATTCAGCTTCCCAACTTTATCGTGCAACATAATCTCAAAGAATGGCAATGCATTTCAATAACAAGGCTTATACATTCATGTTCTATAAGCATGTATTGAAGATCAGACTAAGCTACATACAACCTCATGCAGACTCAGGAAGGCACACAGTTTTCGTATAGTTTAGTCTAGCATATTATATGTTGACACGTGTACTAAATAGTAGTTACTCTTGTGTAGTTAGATTAGACTTGTTGGTTAAGTTAGTTTACTTCTTCAGTAAGTCAGTTCAATCTATGTATATAAACAAGTTAGATTAATCAAAGGACTTCAAGTCCCATTTTTCCTTCCCAATTTCGTGTTTTCTTTGTTTTCTGATTACTCTCTTCAGTTTCTCAATATGGTATCAAAGAGTTTTGCTCTTCTCTAAGCTTATGCAAATCTTTTCTTCTCTTCTTACTTTCTTTCACCATTGAAGCTATAAGAAAAGCTTCAATCTTTATCTTCTTCTGTTCACAAATCCTTCTCTCTTCTTACTACCCATATGGGTTTTCTTCTTTCTATTTCCTCTCTTTCTTTCTTTCTTTTCACCATCAAAGTTGCGATTTTTAAGTTTTTACCTCTTTTTTGTCTGTTTTTGGTTAATCAATCTTCCTCTTTTCTTAACTGCAATAGTTAATTACTTATAGAATCTAACCTTCTATTCTTTTCTTGAAGTTGCTTTCTTCTTCTTAATACATAAATCTTGAATCAAGATCTTCACTTTTCTTGATAAAATGGCAAATCAGAATCAATCTGCTACTGTTTATATTAACAGTAAATATTACATTCATCCTAACGAGAACCCTTCACTCGTTCTCACTTCTTCTTTACTCAATGGCCAAAATTTTCATTCTTGGGCCAGATCAATGAAGATGTCACTGATTTCAAAGAACAAATTTAAATTTGTAAATGGGAAAATCAAGATGCCAAAAGAAGATGATGAATCTTATGATTCTTGGGTTGAGTGCAATAACTTGGTGTTATCTTGGATTCAAAGAGCATTAAACGAAGAGATAGCACAGAGTGTGATGTGGATTGATACATCGTATGACTTATGGGAACAGGGAGATTTGGTTAGAATTTCAGATCTTCAGCAAGAGTTTTTCTCCTTGAATCAAGGTAATTCTTCTGTTACATCTTTCTATACACAACTTAAAATCATAGGGGATGAAATTTGCAACTTGAGACCTTTGACTGGGTGTAATTGTGATGCCAATAAGTATAGAAAGGAAGATTTTGTTATAAGATTCTTGAAAGGTCTTAATGATGATACTGTTGTACAAAGTTCCAATGTACTTATGATGAAACCTTTGCCACCAATCAATGAAATTTTTGCTATTTTTGTTCAACAAGAAAGAACTTTGAATCCAAGGAATAATGCTTTATATGGGACAAATATTTTGTATGCAAAGAAAACTTACGCTTCGAATAATTCTAATGCTGTGAGGTTTGGTCATTCTAGTGGTGTTAATTCTTTTAGTGGAATGAAAAATAATGGTGATAGTCAGAATGGTAGTCATGGGATGTTTAAGGGCAAAAATGCAGTTCAAAGTGGTAATACGAATGGGATCTTGAAAAGGCCTCACTTTAACAGTAATCAAAATCAAAACAATTGGCCATTTTGTACCTTTTGTGGTCTTCATGGACACAGTGCTGACAAGTGCTATAGGAAACATGGTTTTCCACCTGGGTATAGCAAAGGGAGTATAAGAGCAGTTAATCGAGTAGAATTTTTTGATGTTCAAGGAAACTAAGTTCAGCCAGATCAAGGGAGTTCAAGCAATGTAAATGTTAATCAATCAGTTGAGGTGAGGAGTATAATCCAGTTGAACCTTTGATATTTACAAGAGGCCAATGCCATAAATTACTGTCCTTAATTGATGATAGATCATATCAGCAGCCTCAAAAGAATCCAGCTTATGGTCATCATGTTAATGCCTTGGCTTCTATGTTTGAACCCATGACTGAATCAGGTAACATTCATTGTCTCTTAACTTCAAATTCCTTTTGTAATAAATGGGTTCTAGATTCAGGTGCCACAGTTCATATAGTTAATTCTGTTGAATTGTTTAAAGAATATAGGGCAGTTAGAAATATATATGTTAAGCTTCCTAATGGTCAAAATGTTCAGGTGACTCATATAGGAACAGTTCAGGATTTGAAGTATCAAGGAATGCTACTGGCATCAATTTCTCTCAAAGAAAATATACTTTAAAATTACTAAAGGACACAGGTTTTCAAGATTCAAAAGCTTCCAAATTTCTAATGGTGCAATCACTAAAACTCAGTAGATACAGTGGAGAACCTATTCACGATATCACTGGTTATAGAAGTTTAATTGGCAAACTTCTCTATCTTACAAATACTCGACCTGATATTTGTTTTCCTGTTCAGCAACTTTCCCAATTCATGGATTGTCCCACTACAATTCATTTACAAGCAGCACATAAAATTCTACGATACTTAAAAGGAACACATGGCCAAGGTTTATTCTTTTCAAAGGAATGTGATGTTAAATTAAAGGGTTTCAGTGATTTGGATTGGGCAGCTAATGTTGACACAAGAAAGTCTGTTACAGAATATTGCGTTTTTCTTGGTACCTCATTAGTTTCATGGAAATCCAAAAAGCAGCAAACAGTTTCAAAAAGTTCATCAGAAGCTGAATATAGAGTACTTTCTGTTTTAACTTTAGAAATTCAGTGGTTGCACACCTTATTAAAAGAATTAATAGTACAATATCATCAACCAGTCCTCTATTGTGATAATCTATCGGCAATTAAACTAGCTGAAAATCTTGTCTTTCACGAAAGGACAAAACATATAGAGATTGATTGTCATGTAACAAGAGAACAACTATCTTCTGGTTTTATCAAGTTTTTGCTTGTGTCTTCAGCTAATCAACTTGCTGACTGCTTCACTAAAGCACTTCCTGAACCAGCTTTTCAGAAGAACATTTCCAAGTTGGAGTATACAATTGTATACTCCAACCTGAGGGGGGGCGAAGATCAGACTAAGCTACATACAACCTCATGCAGTCTCAGGTTACGTATAGTTTAGTCTAGCATATATGTTGACACGTGTACTAATTAGTAGTTACTCTTGTGTAGTTAGATTAGACTTGTTGGTTAAGTTAATTTACTTCTTCAGTTCAATCTATGTATATAAACAAGTTAGATTAATCAAAGGACTTCAAGTCCCATTTTTCCTTCTCAATTTCGTGTTTTCTTAGTTTTCTAATTACTCTCTTCAGTTTTTCAATAGCATGCCGTGAGAATGCTTATACATTAAAAAAAAAAAACAATAAATCGAATGTACTATACAACATTGTACATTTAACTGTCTCTAAGCAAGATAAGGTATAAATGAATTCAACTCTCTCATGCTGTCTCACATATATATTCTTGTTTGGTCCATCAGCCAACCCCACTGAAAACAATATCGGGGGAGCTTCTGTTATAGGTGGTATTTTCCCCTCGAAACCTGTAATTCGCCAACAAAATGCAACTTTTAACAATCTTAGATAACATGATTAAACTATTTAAAAATCTTAGAAAGCAACTTTTAAAAATCTTAGAATGCACCACCTTTACTTGTTTTGGCCTTTAAAACACACCTCAATTTTGGAAAAAAAAAATGAACAATCTTTTCTTTTATATTGTTGCAATCTAAAGCACCGATCAAATTTCAAAGCAAAATTGTCAAGTCTTTACACAAATTTGAGTGTGAAAACATAATTTAGAGAGATAAAAATGATGTGGACTTTATGAAAATGTTAGATATGTCGAGATTGCAAAAATATGAAACATTGCTGCTGCTTTTTTGTTTTTGTTTTTTTTGTTTTTTTTTTTTTTTGCCAAAATTGAAAAGTCATATTTTAAATCAATAGAATAAGCAAAGGTTGAGGCAGAAACCCCAAAAGAATACCTTGTTATTTTCAGAATAAGAATAGCCAAAAACCATTCATCTTATTATTCCAATGGTGCACAAACAATTTTCAGCTAACACCTTCAAAGATCAATATTAGGTGGAGGCAGTCTCCAGAAATTCCATTGATTAAAATCCTCCTGTTCCAAATAGGTAACATAGAAAACAGA
>CANXYA011019742.1:0-11424 GCA_948193465.1 Acalypha hispida
CTGGGACTTTCAAGAGAGGGACTAGCATGCAATACCTGAAAACGAAAAGGAATAACAAAATCTAAACAAATGATCAAGAGGTTCTTCCATTCCAAGAACTAACCACTTAATGCATGCTTGACTTCACAGTCTAATGAAAGAAATTCTAGTCAGAGACAAAATGACGGGTAGTGCAACAAATCAGTCAAGAACAAAAACTCCAAGTTACCAACCGTACTACCAATGTGAATTAGCATTGTAGCATTGTTGGCCTGGCTAATTACAAAAAATAAAGGCGTAAATTCTAGCTGTTATCGGGTAAACATCATTCAAGACTTCGCATTCTAATGAAAGAAATTCTAGGCATAGACAAAATAACAGGTAGTACAACAAATCAGTTAAGAAAAAAAATCTCCAAGTTACCCATCATACTACCTATGCGAAGAAGCAATTTAGCATTGTTATCCAGGCTAGTTACGAGAAATAAAGGCGGAAATCCAAGCTGTAATCGGGTAAAAATCGTTCAACTAATGAAGTAAAAACATAAAAATAACAGCAACAATGACTCTGCCAATAATCAACCATGTCAATGAACCATATTAGCAGCAACAAAAAGCTACTAGAAAACCAAATTACATACACATGTTGATGGGTGATTTCACACTGAAAGCAAGTTACAATCTTGTCCAGAAAGCCAGAATCTCCACAGACATGACAAATTTTCACCTACAAAATAAAAGGAAATATATTAAATGTGAAATAAATAAACAAAAATACAATATATCAAAATTCTACATAATTACTGCAACAAAGTAAGAATTTAAACTAAACCCAGATAAGAACTTAATAAACCATTAAAAATAACTATTTTCATTTCACAAAATCAAACAGTAAATATTTGTAAAAATGGCTTGGAGTGTTGGTACTTGGTACCATGTGGGCATTTCTTGAGTCTCCCATAGTTAGTGTGTTTATGCTTAATATTTTGATAGTATAAAATTAGTAAAATGTTATGTAAAAACAAGAAGAAAATGCATTAGTGGAAGAAAATGCTCTCTCTCACAGACTGAGAGTGTGTGCTTTGTTTAAGAATTAAGATAAATTTAATGGGCGCGTAATGCTTAATTAGCATGCATTAACAATCAACTTAATTAATAAAAACAAGGATAATTACGTTTTGCCGCCTCGTTTACGTCTAAATAACAGTTTTTTCTTTATATATTTAAAATTGTGTTTCAAAGTACTTATATTTTTTAATTTTTTAGAGTAAAATATTAAAATTGTTTCACATATTTCATTTATTAGTTTTTTTAATATTATTAGTTTTAATTTCTTCATCTTATTTTTTCCACACTATATAGTCTTTTTTTAGTTAAAAACATATACAATTGTTTAAATTTAAAAATTAATAGTCAATAATATAATATAAAATTTAATACGTCTAAATTACACTTTTTTTATTGTATATGATTACAATTTTTTTAAAACGTCCTTTTTCGAGTATCATATGACATTGATGGAGTTTTTCGAACAATAACAAAATTTTATATAAAATAACAGGATTTTAAAAAAAATCATCACATTTACTCATTTTAATTTTTTAAGCACGCTTTTTTAATTTCAGAAAAAAACATGCATAAACTTTTATATTATTGCGATATCAGTATAAATTAAAATTTTTAGTTTAAAATTTTAAAGTCAATGAAGATTTTGATTTTCTGACAAAAAGAAAATTCACACTAAAAATTGTTAAATTATTTTATTAAATTAAACATAAAAATTAAAAATATTTTAAACGTAATGAAAATAGTTAGTTTCCAACAAGAGTAAAAAAGTAAAGCTCAGGTTCTGAGTTTAAACCCCGCCTTTGTTGAGAAAGGGATAATCGGGCGCCTGACCCCTCGTTGTGGACGTAATCTGTGTCAAAGGCTCGGATGAATCACTAAAAAGATAACCTATAAAAAAAATAAAAATATTTAATTCTATCATATAAAAATGTGCCGATTCAATAATTTTAATTAAAATTTGAACTCTGTCTTAAATTCTAAGAATATTAAAGGGTCATGCATTTAAGTATTAATGAGAGGTATATTGCGCGTTTAAGTAATAATAGAGGTAAAGTGTAATT
This sequence comes from Acalypha hispida, assembly GCA_948193465.1. Lineage (NCBI taxonomy): Eukaryota > Viridiplantae > Streptophyta > Magnoliopsida > Malpighiales > Euphorbiaceae > Acalypha > Acalypha hispida. The sequence continues at coordinate 2,108 of CANXYA011019742.1, forward strand.
ATTCCATAACAATTTCATTATTTGACAATGTCCCAAAAAAATTGGCACTCGGTTATGATTTAAAGAGTTTAAATAATTATAAAAAGTTTTTATGCCAGAAATTTAAGCACTAATATTTTTTATTTTATTAAACAAAAATTAATATCTATAATCTATAATCTATCTATATATAATAATAATAATAATAATAATAATAATAATAATAATAATAATAATAATAATAATAATAATAACAAATATAAAAGTGTGATAGGGGAACCATCACCCCCTAATTACGTGTTAGACCCTTAGAAAATTACGTATTAAATTTTTAATTATAAGTTATTTTTATTTTTTTAAATAAAATAGAAATATAATTTTTTCTTTAAGAAATAGGATTATTATTTACTTATGAAATTAAAATTATAAATTCTAATTATATATGGATTAAAATTAATATTATGACTATAAATATAATATTAATTTTTTTATCCCAACAAAATTGTTCGACTTATATTAAAATTTAATACTTTTAAATTTTTATATTAATTTTAAATATTTTTCTAGTAAATTTAAATTTACTAATATTTATAAAATTTTAATTTATTTGTAAAAATTTTAAGCTTAATAATATTTAAATTTACAAGTTAATATAATATAAAAAATAAAACATATAATATAAATAAAATTAACGAGTGCAAGCATGATAATTCACATGTGATGCAATCGTAAATATTTTTTTTAAATATTAATAATATATTTATAAAATTAAAAAATTAATGAGTGCAAGCATTATAATTCACATGCAACACACGTGAAAATAAAAATTAGTTATTGAAAAAACATGAAATAAGTCAATGAATTTAGGAACATCTTTACTATAATTATGTTAAAATAATTTACACAAAAGATTATATAAAATGAAAATTTTTCCATGCCCTTCTCCGCATGAAAACGTTTAATTTTTTTATCATCCAATTCTTTCAGCGCATGTAAACGATTAAAAATATTTATAAGTGGTTAATTTATTTAAAATATAATTAAGTTAGTGTATTATTATTTAAAAAGAAAAAAGTGACGATACACATGTTGTGAAAATTTAAAAGAATTCTCGACACAATAATTTGTTTTCATTAGTCGAATGCAATAAATTTATGTTTAGTAAAACTAAAAACATTTTTTGAAACATTGGATTTTTATAAACTATTATATTTGGTTAGGTCAAAAATCATATAAGCAAAAATTTATTAGTATTCAGTTGATATTTAAAATTTCCACTTGATATTAATGACGAATTTGCACAAAATATTTATAGATTCCATCTAATTGAACCTTACAAAAAAAATCTTTTAACATAAGAAAACGTTTATAAATTCAGAAAACTTTTAAGATTTCCAACTAGATCGGTTACTAGCACCACTACCAAAACCACCAGAATTCCAACTAGAACGGTTACTCGCACCATTACCAAAACCTCTAGAACGAGTAAAATCAGAATCAAAACTAACACCACCTGCAGAATCATCTTTATAAACACTGCATTTAAAACAACTTGAGCGGCTGGCAAAGTTATGTGCTCCACATTTTCCAGCAATGCAATACCAGTCGCTTGGCCGCACATCTGACCCTGTTGTGAACCCAAATGAAGACCCAATTCTCCCATCGAAACTTCCAAACTCGCCACCACATCCTGATCTTGAGTCTTCGCATCGTTGCCATGTGTCTCTTCTTTGGAGGACGGTAACATTGTTGCAAATCCTAAAAATGTGAAACCTTTACTTTTGTTTGTTTCGGGATTTGCAACCAATCTAACTTCCGTAACCTGTCCAACAGCTGAAAATATCTTTCTTAAATCCGACTCGCAAACTTCTTCACTTAAACCTCCAACAAACACTTCGAACCGCTGCTGACTCTCTAAATAGTTTTCTCCTGCATTAATAAAAACAACATAACAGTTAACAGTTAGCCATTTAACCAAAACAAAAAAGGGTTTGACCAATGCAATACACTTACCCTCTTCACCATCATATTCACCCGTTACCAAATCATTGTCTTCTTCCTCTACTGTACCCTCCTCCTTGACTCTATGGCCATCACAGTCAGAGTCATTGACCTCATATTCTACTTCTGCCATTACAACAGATAACCCAATAACTAATAACTACTCAATCATTACAACAGACTTAACTTACACAAAAAAGCCAAAAAAGGGTTTGATCATTACAATACACTTACCCTCTTCACCATCATATTCGCCCACTTCAAAATCATTCTCTTCTTCCTCTACTGTATTACTTTTACCCTCCTCTTTGACTTTATGAGAATTATAGTCAGACTCCCTGTGTTTTACTTTTTTAATACGGTTTAGTCCCCGTCTCGCTAAAGATAACATTTAAATGTAAAAATTAATATTTAATCATAAATTATAATGTTTAAAGTCTTTTAATTGCATTTGGTTGAACTTATACAGTATTACCGTTGTCTTTTAAAATGTTTTTATTTTGGATATTATGAAACTTTGACGGATCATTTTAGATGCTAAAAATAATTTTATATTAAATTAATTGAAATTATTTAAGATATTTAAAAATTTAAATTTATGATTAACTATTAGTTTCTGTATATAATTGAGTGAAAATGTCATTTTCGATCGCGTATGAAGTAAATAATATAGAAAAAATAAAATATGGGGATTATAACATTAGTTAATCAAAAGAAAGGGAATAAAGTGTCAATTAGTGGAAAATAAATTTTATAATACCTAGACTTTTTGCTTTTTCTGTCTCGGATCTTTTTACTATTTTCCCCATGTTTTTTTTATTTTCCTTGACTAAATACAAAAGTTAATAATTAATCATAGAATATAGTCTCTCGTCTCAAAATTATAGTCTAATATCTAAAAGAAATAAGTAAAATGTTTGGAAAAGTGATTGTTTTTTAATATTTACTATAATATCACTGCTTTTTTTAATTTTCTTTAAAAACTTTATATATAACTGACGCACCGGAACCTATACAAAACACACGATCAATGGCCTGAAACGTTGATTCTTGAAATACTCGTATCACACCCTTCTATCTATCATTGATTCACTCTTGAATACCTAATAATTGAAAATCACATTTTCATTTAATTAAAAGCAACGAATAGTTAATCATAAAAATGAAGTTATATCTAATATTAACTTTAACATACATAATTAAAAATAGTAAAACTTGTATTTTTCTCAAACGAATTCATAGTATAATTTTTTTCAATTTCGTGTCAAGTGTGTGAACCGGTGAATAACATTTATTTTTAAATTGTACTCATTAAATTATGAGTGCAGTTATATTTTCGGAATATATTTTTGAAAATCATATTTTAATTATAAAAAAAAAATCAAAGTGTCCATAATTGAAAAAAAAGAAAGTCAAAACCTTCTACTTTTTTACAGCTAGGCGTATGCCCGTGCGTTGCGCGGTTGTTGGGGTTTTAGTATTTTTGTTTGAATCGAACCACACGCCATTTGTAAAACAGGACGATATCACAAAGATATGGAGAAGCACAAAGATAATTAGGAATCAAAAAACAGGACGATATCACAAAGATGTTGAGAAGCACAATTTTGGTAAAAAAATCTAAACCTGATTTAAAATCTGCAATCGTTTTTTCTCTCTTTATAGATGCTGGAACATTGACTCTTCGAATTTGACCACCTTTTCATTTTTTTTGTCTGTACATTAATCCCTATTATTTTCAAAAACCAATGAAAATAATTAATTATACAATTTCATTATATAAATTTTTTTAATAAAAATGAAATAAACTCCTGTATATGAGCCCACAAAGTAAAATAAGTATAGCCTGTTCGAATTAGTTATTCTCACCTTTAAGTCTAATGTAGATTCCTTACCCAAACACAATTTTTCCTGCGCTTTTTCTACATATAAACCTGTGAAAGACAAATCACTCAATTTGTTTGGAATTCTATATTAATTTATTGCAGTTATACAACACATACTTTTAGAAACTCTTGTTGTTATATTGAGATCCGCATGTTTTACATTTTTCTTGGCTCGATTATTGTTCAAAATCAAACGCCTCATGCGCCGCTTATTTTTGCACTCTGGAAAAAAAAAAATTCATATTTTAACACAAAGTCATGTATTTTCATAATAAAACAATAATTGAAATGAAATCACCTTCCGAGCTATAAAAAAACATTTGAATCTCTACTTGACGGACAATCAATGGTCCTAACTGCCGACGGAAAAGCCGTTTCATTATCGTCACGCTTACTTCTCAACACCAACATTTTTCTTCTTTGATCGTCTTTCCAAATTTTAGATTTACCATCATTTCTAAACTTCATTATATATTTTCTTCTTACTCTATTATCTTTATAAATTGATTTTTTTATATCCATTTTCAAGCTATGCAAACATCAAAAAAATTAGTTTAAAATTGTACTAAAAATTACAATTCATTTAATTACATAAGGAAAAATGAGAAAATGCATAAAGTAATACAATAACTAATAACAGACCAACGGCCAAATGGATGCCTAATCAAAGTCTAATTTAATTACTGCAATACAAGGAGGTTATACTTTTGGTCTTGCACTACTAAAAGAATTAAATCACAACAAAAACAATAAATTAATCTTGGAAAAAAATTATCTTCTCTGTATTCATTTTCAAGTTAATTAATTACCAAAGAAATTAGTTTAAAAAATGTACCAAAGTTATAGCAAAGTGCATATAGGAGAAATTCGGAAATGCATAAACCGATGCCATGACTAAAATCAAAGAAACACCCAAATACAAATATCTAAACTCTTATGATCTATTTCTTCATGGACGACCTAGCAATAAGTTGACTTTTTCTCTTTTATCACTTCAACACTCTTAACTTATTCACTTCTGTTCGAGTACCCATACCATCAAGTTTTATATGGAATTGCTATTTGTATTCCTTTGTTTCTTTCACAATTCATTTCAAGAATTGAGTTTACTAATCAAAATTAACCAATTTTTTTTTTAAAAAAAACACCACTTTAAGAATCCTTTCCTCTGAAATCTTAATTCTTACCATTTTTTATTATAAAAAGTATATAGTGAGAACAAGTGATAGATCAGGTGAAAGTGTTGAACTATTTAAAACTCTCTTTGAGTTAAACCATGCAACTATCGAGTTGGTCCTGGGAATCGACTGAAGTAAGCAAAAAAAGAATTTTTGCACAGCTACTATTTTAATATCAATGGATTTTTTTATAAGTCTCCTGTATTTCAACACAGCTACTGTTTTAATATATAAATTTTTGCACAAAAAAGAGCAACCAACTCCTTTTGGTTTAATGTTCATAATAAAAAAACAAGTTCTTTCTTTAATATAGATCATCACAATTTTCACGAAATTAACAAGAAAATCACAGGCACTCGCTTACCTAGTTTTTATTTATCCATAGACCATGACCAATTTTGCATTAAAGATCCTTTTGTTCTTCCTCGCAATTTTGGTTCAGAGTCATTAAATTTTGCTAAATTGATGATTTAGTGTAGATAATTTTCTCATTAATTTCTTTTTTGAAATAATTTTCTCATCAACAACATCTTTCTACAATCTCACCCCTTATAATAACATAAAATATTACACACCTCAAATTTTTAAAAAATTTTAGACATCCCACAATATTATTTTTAACCTAATAAATAAATACTAAAATTTAACGACCACTAATTCTTAATTTCTGTTTTTAAAAACTAATTCTTAATTTCTTACTCATCCCTTAAAAAAACCATTTTTACTTTTCACTTTCTAATAAATTTTAATATTTATTTATTTACATTTTTACTGTTTTTTAACGCACATAATTTTTTTAAAAAACTCGATCACACTATAATTTTTAATTATATTTTCAGGTGTTGGATAAATCCATTGGGAACGCTCCCCAATGCTCTTAATTTTTGGTTCAAGAGTTATTGTGATTCTTTTTTTACATGGGTATTTCTATTATCTCCATTGATTATTGCATTAAAAAAAATAGTAAACAATTTCAAGACTAAAAATCAAAATTGAAATTTCTCTAGGAGTACTTATTTGTAGGGGTGTGCAATACCGTTTTGAAACCGGTATACCGTAACGAACCGAACCGAATTTCACGATACTGAATTAAAACTGTAGTTCTAAAAAAACTGATGGTAGCATTTTTGTCAAAACCGAACCGTACCGAAAAACCGATGGTACCTAACTTTAATAAAAAAATATATAATTTTAAAAATATTTTCAAAATTTATATTAAATATATATGTATTTTTATATTTATGCATATATATATAATTAAAAAAATTAAATATATTATATATACATAACATTAATGACATTTAAATGAGTTAAATTGGTATATAGTTTTAAATAATAATAATAAAATGCAAAATTTTAACAAAAATATTTGTAAAAAATTTTAAAAATATAAACCGAAACCGTAACGAAATTTCTCCTTACTGAACCGAAACCGAACCAAGCTATAAAAATACCGATGGTAAGTGTGTTTTTTATACCGAACTGTACGGTACTGTGCACACCCCTACTTATTTGGGTCACAATCAAACTAAAAACTAACTTAAAGCATTAATAGTAAAATGAAGGAGTAATAGTAGCGCTAATGGGGGAACAAAACCAAGCACACATTATGCAGTAGTACTTGAGAATAGAACTCTTTTTAGACTAATAAAATTACTGATTTTCTAGATCTAAATCTAGATATACAAACATAATTAAGAAAAATAAAAATACAAAATACAGAGATTTGTCCCACCAACTAGTACAAAAACCACCATAATCCCCCCAAAAAGAAACAAACAAAAACTTAGCTAAGCATGTCTTTTGATAAACAACAGAATCACATGCACATGCACATGCACATGCACATGCACATTCATTCATATCTAGCTTCACCTTCTTTGGCCAATCTTTGCCCCACTTCTTCAGTAAACCATTGGCCACCATTTTTTCAGTCCTTTCTTTTATCCCCACAAAAGCATTAAGCTTGATACCAAGAAAGATAGAATGAAAGCTGAGAAGCTAGTGTTTCGAATTCTGAATGCAGCATCGCTGAAGTCTGTGTTTGTTCCGGCCGGACTTACTCCATTTCCAATTCCGCCTAGGACTCCGTTGTTTGGTGTTGTCGAGTATGGTGTCGTGGTTGTAGGTGTTGTCGATGGATTTGTTGTTGTAGGTGTTGTCGATGGATTTGTTGTAGGTGTGTTGGTTGATGGAGTTGTAGTTGTGCTAGTACCTGCAGCACTGTAGAAAGAACGCGTTGAGCAAGAGTTTACAAGAAATTGTTAGTATCAGAAACGAACTCTACTACATCAAATTCAACTATGCAGCAGCAGGCATGTATAGCCCTGTTATGTACGTACATGATTATGTTAAGGGTATTGAGAAAAGTTTGCTCAAGTTGATGTTTCGACTTAGTGAAATGCGGAGTTGTCAACATGATTGAAGAAGCATCAAGAAGTGGACCTAGACCGCGTAAGAATCTACGATTTGTACAATTTGATAATAATGCTGTTGCTGACCAAATTGAAAGGAATATATTCTACCAATAACGTAAACAAACTTTATGGGAGAAGCTCACATAAAAGGAGTAAAAAAGAAAAGCAAGTTCCATGAGGTTATAAGAGAATACCAATGCATAATAATGGAATGTGCAGGTGAATTTCTAAATGTAGCAGCAGACTATCTGAAGTGAATGCATTGTGCAGGTGAATTTCTAAAGGTATCAGCAGACTGTCTGAAGAAAATGCATTTTGTAGAGAGTACAGTAAGATTCATATGACAACACAGCTGTAGAAGTTTCCCGAACTAGGCAAAGTTTTTCCTTTTTTGAAAACAAGTTTATTTTTATCAAGGTGGTTTTTGCTAATGTTCCAAACATATTATAAATATCAAATCTTGTTAATAGCGAGTTCCACCTACCAGTCTACGCGTAAAATGCTAACATTAAGCTTAAGGGTTTTTCTTCAAACTTCCCACGGAAATGGCGCAAAATGCTTCTTAATCTTATTTAAAACGACTCTAATGCAACACTTGTTCATACCAAAACGAATTCCAAGCACTGATATACAAAAGAGTCGTAGCATACATGATGCATTTACACAGGCAGGCAGGAGAAAAGAAATAAAGAGAATTTAGCCAAAACTAAGAACTTAGTACACAGGTCCATATCATTACAACTAGAAGGTTGCAATCTGTTTCAGCCATTGCACTATCATCCTTCTTCCCTCTATTTTTTCTAAGAAAACAAGAGAAGATGCCCCCAATATGCTTCCAGTTCTATCAACCCTGTCATTTGGTTCAAAACCTCAAGAATCACAGGGCCGGATGAGAGCAGCACGGAGAAACAACATTATCAAGCAAACAATACGTATGAGACGAACCAATTCCATCTTATAATTATCAGTCTACGTAAAACACAAACGAAGCCATCTAAAATGCAGATACAACTAAAATCACAAGCTCTCATCCATCTTTTTGACACATAACTCTGCTTAGGTTGAAGTGCATGCAAAATACATGTTAGCCTAGGACAATACGAAAGACAACTAAAATATAATCCCAGTTTCTGTCATTTCATTATCATTATCAGCATTGTATCTACTGATTTTGAAATTTTGTCATCCAAAAGTGGTCCTTTTAAGTATCAAAGATCCATAACATGATAACAATTCCAGCAAGAAAAATTTACTTAACACAAATCCATATTTTACTAAACAGCAGATAAAAAAAAAATCTAGAACAGTAACTATGCAGGAGCCAACCAACAATAGAACTATGGGACCACAAACATGGACAGTTTCTCCAGGATATCACTAGATTTCAAAAAGATAGCTCAAATCCCGAAACATTTCTCATCCCAAGGCTTTGAGGTAGTAACTATTAAAATCATAATCTAAGTATAAGCCCCACCAGAAATACTTTGTTCTTCAAATTCAAATTAAAACAAAGTCCTGTGACTATACTTCTTCATCCAAATTTGCTTTAATCAAGACACTTTTTGACCAAATTCATCATATTATAATGTTCTTTTCTCTTTTTATGTTAATTTACATCTTTTAAAAGATTAGTTTTAACAAGAGATCTGATGTTTTACAAAGCATGTACAGGGACAGTTAAAACTTATAAAAGTATGAAGGGAGATTAGAGGGAACTTAAAAAGTAGTGTCATCAGGCATGAATATGGATAATAAGGTACGTTATTGTCCTTACATATGAGCCATATTGTTATATTTTAACTTTAGTGAAAGGCAATAGGTCATAAATCACAATTATTGAAGCATCTTTTTGTGAA